>PVIC010000525.1:0-97600 GCA_004025085.1 Thryonomys swinderianus | reverse complement strand
TCTGATTTACTCCTTCAGGTATTTTATTTCTTAAAGACTATGCTATGAAAATGTAGATATTATTCTTCAACTGAGGGGGAAAAAAAAACTACAAGAAACAAAGATCTTTCCCTAAAATTTTAAAAGGGTTATTTACAGTAGCTGGACTTGAGCAACATGGTGAGGGTAGGTGGGATTGTCAGGACTTTCCAGGACAACAACACAAACCCAAGCTGGGTCATGGATCATCATAAAACAGGTTTTTTAAAGTGCTAAAACCTACTTTCAGTTGGAGAAGCTGAGTTCAAATATGTCCCTGGTCAGATATCAGGACACAAGGAGCACCAAATTCTAGTAGGCAAGAAAAAGCAAGTATGAGGTCTGCGTTGAGACCTTTAGAAACTGGCAAGACGATGAACAGTAAGTAGGAAATGAGCACAAGCACAGAGCCTGCAGTACTTGCTGGAGCTCAGACCGAGTCAAGGGTTAGGTCTCTGTCTGGATAAGCATAACTCTCTACTCCCTAAGGCACAAGAGTCCAAGTTTATCCATCACAAAGTGCAATGACTAAATTCAATTTTTAAATTTTTCAATAAATACTTCTATACAGACACTGTGGAAGTCCCGAATTGCCCACATGTGTCAATTGCTTGCCTATTTCATTACAACCTCCCTATTTGTCTAAGTGAGCTGAACTATCCTGATTTATCAAATTGCTTTAGACTTACTTACCTATTCATTTATTTTCAGACTATCTAATAAATTACTTGAAATAATTCAGAATTTGAGTTGTATATTTTTCATAATATCCAATATATATGTACTCATGTAAATCAAGTTAAAAGCCTTTTTCATGTGATGTCAATGAATAATTTCATGAAAGCCCAGATATAAACCTCACGTGACTTAAAAGAGAGAGTAAACATCCTTGTTTCCATCAAAAGTTTTACCATCAGGCCGGAGGGTTAGCTCAGTGGTTCTGGTGCCTGCCTCGCAAGCGCAAGGTCCTGAGTTCGATCCCTGGTAACCACATATAATGCTGGGCGTGGAGATACGCCCACCAACAATCAACACCGCATACCACAATGCTGGACGTGGTGGCTCACGCCTGTTATCCCAGCACTCGGGAGGCAGAGACAGGAGGATTGCTGAGTTCGCGGCGGCTTGCCTGCGTACCATAGTGAGCTCAGGGCCAGCCTGAACTACAAAGTGAGACCCTGTCTCAAAAAACAAAAACAAAAACAAAGTTTTACCATCCACCAATAACTTGTCTAAAGTCAAATATTTAAATTTGGAAGTAAATTAAAAGGTTATCCATTGGTTGTTTTAAATGTCTAGAAATTTTTAACATTCCTTTGACCAAAAATGGGATTTCTGCCCACCTTTCATGCCTCTATATGGGCATCTAACTCCACTGAAAATGCAGTCAAGTAGGAAAAAATAAGTAGAAGGACCTGTAAGAATATCCTTAAAAGAAATAGTACAACTTCTATCTTACTCACTAAGAAACTCCTTTTTCTCTGACTTGTCATGCAAGAAAGAAGCCCAACTACTCTGAGAAAGCTACATGGTGAGGAAGTTAAGGACACATGGAGACCACAGGTACATGCCTTGGCTGGCAGCCCCACTGAAGCTCTCAGCCAATGGCCAACGCAACTTGCCTGTTGGGTCAATGAGCCACCCGGGACTGCCAGCCTGGTAAAGCCCTCCTAGGGTTGTGGCATCATTCAGTATATAACTGCACATGCTTGACACACCTCCAGAGATGTTCCAGACAGACATTTGAGTTCCTGATTTCTTTTAAAAAATGAAAACATCAAATTGCTGTTTTAATCTAATAAGTCATTGTATAGGATACATAGCTAACATAAAACCTAATCCGTTTTCACTCTGAGATGAATCTTTTGGATTAAGTGATTCTAGGGAAAATAATCCCTCTGTCATGCTTGCCACAGGTTGGATGACCCTATTCTGTTCTTAGTTTTGAAATTAAAAGTTTCACTCTATCTCTGAAGCAATAATCTAGATTAAGTTTCTTTGACTTCTAGACAACATCAAAGGTCCTCTGCAAATATCTCCTTAGTCTTTTGCTCAATAGGAAAATAATATTATAAACTTCCATCCTGGACTGAAAAGATAATTTTCATAATTCTCTGAGCCTTCATCCAAACACACTGGTTAGTGAAGTCTTAGAATGCAATAAAAGAATTTGACACTTTATTCTGAAAGTCATCTCACCAAAAGAGAATTTGGTGAAGCTGTCTTTGCATTGCTCCCACAGTTCTAAACACAATATTTCACTAATGCAGGCTATTTCCCTAACAACCACATTATACCATTGGCATACTTTATGGTTGTCATCAAATGGAAAGCCCATAACTCTGCCATCTGTACTGTGGCCAAGCCAACTCATTCTCATGTGGCTGGCTTTCTGAACCTAAACAGAACTTGTAACTTGTTTCTGCTTAATCTCATTCCTTTGGTTTTGGCCCAGTATATTTCTGGTAGTTGACATCATTTTTATTTGTGGTTCTATTATTTATAATTTTACTGTTCTATCCTTGTTTCTAGAATTCTATCAAGATTATTAGTAGGACATACAAAAATAAGAGTATATATAGCCTAGTCAAATTCACTTGGAAAATTGCACAACATTTTGCCACTACATAGCAGGTAAATGCTTAAAGCATTAAATATCAATGGCTTTCACTACTATTACATATGACTTTCAGTCCACTACTCACTTATGACATTCTTGACAAAAATATTGTCAGGTGCATTATCTACTTTTAAAAATAATTGATCCGGGGGCCGGAGGGTTAGCTCAGTGGTTCTGGAGCCTGCCTTACAAATGCAAGATCCTGAGTTCGATCCCCAGTAACTACATACAATGCTGGGCGTGGTGACTCACGCCCACCAGCCATCAATACCACATACCACAGTGCCGGGCGTGGTGGCTCATGCCTGTAATTCCAGCACTCTTGAGAGGCAGAGACAGGCGGATTGCTGAGTTCCAGGCTTGCCCGGACTACACAGTGAGCTCAGAGCCAGCCTGAACTACAAAGCGAGACCCTGTCTCCAAAAAAAAAAAAAGAACTGAGCTGGGCGTGGTGGCTCACGCCTGTCATCCCAGCATTCAGGAGGCAGAGACAGGAGGATTGCTGAGTTCAAGGCTTGCCTGGGCTACATAGTGAGCTCAGGGCCAGCCTGAACTACAAAGCGAGACCCTGGCTCAAAAAAATAATAATAATAATAATTGAAATATATTTACCCATGGAATGTCTATTTTCTAGTAATTATAAAATGGGAAATCATGTGTATTAACCTGTAGTCTTTCAATGCATTCATGGTAGCTCTAGAGACTATCTTTCAAAGATTTAAATTACATACATGAAAATCCATTCCAGTGTATTGTGTTCAACTAATAAAGAAACTATGATAAAATCCATATATGTCCTTTTTTTTTGGTGCCAGGGATTGAACTCAGGGCCTTGTACTTAAAAGGCAGGTCCCAGAACCACTGAGCTATGCCCCCACCCCTCCAGGTATGTCTTTATCATTTATTGCCAGCTAGTACATAAGTTTCATGGTTGAAACTTGTATTGGAAATCTTGATCTCTTTTTTAAAAGTTGAGCATGAAAGAATTAAAAGATTCCTATCACAGTGACATATGTGCACCCCTGTTTATAGCAGCTCAGTTTATGATAGCTAAACCTTGGAAACAACCCAAAAGCCCGTCAACTGATGACTGGATAAAGAAGATATAATGGAATAGTATGTGACCATAAAGAGTGATAAATTTGAGTCATTTATACTCAAACAGAGGTACCTTGTGGACATACTCCTAAGTGAAATAAATAGGCTACAGGTGTGTAAATAGTGTATCTTTTCTCTGAGTTCTAAAATGTAGGATAGATATTGTAAAATAAAAATATTCAAAGGGGAAATGGTAGTAGGGGTAATTAAAGAAGAAAAAGAAAATATTTGATGGTTAAAAAAAGGAAACAAAGCTTATGTATATGGGAGCAGGGGTTGTAGGATGGGCAGGGGAATGGGAAAAAATGAGAATTAAATCATGTCATGTACTGATAAAAATTCTCAGTATTGATTATGATCATGATGTGTGTGTGTATATATATATATATATATATATATATATATATATATATCCCAATAAAATCAATTTTAAAAAGTTGAAATGTAACTATCTTTTACTAGTGGATAATAAATATGAACTTAATTAATGAAAATACTGTAGTTTATTATCTTCATACAGTTTATTTGCTTTTGGAGTTCATCTACTGCTTACTTTGTTTCAATTTTTCTGTCTACCTAAAATCGCACAGCCAAACCTTGTCTACCTATCACAATTTTATATCCACAGTACCTGAAACAGCTCAAGGCATAATACATCTATTGCATATAAAGTTGTTTCATGAAAAATAATATTTTAGTCTTATTTTAATTGACATAATATATGTAATTATCTAAAGAATGCAATGTTATCATTCAATTTATGTATATAATGCATAATGATCAAACTAAAATAATCAGCATTTTAATCTCCTTGAACACTGTCTTTCTATGGGTTGGGAACCTTTCTCTTCTAGTTATATTGAGATGTAGAGTCAATTATTATGTTATATAATTATTCTATTGTGCTTGGTAACAGAACTATGTTCCTTCCTTACACTGATCCATGGTATCTATTATCCACCTTTATCACCACCATCTCTACATCTTGTGACCTGTTTTACTCTTTACTTCTATGTGATCAGCTTCTTTGTTTCCCTAGTGAGCAGGCACATTTGCTGAGACTGGTTCTGCACCTATGTGGCAAGCACAAGGTCCTGAGTCATTCTCCAGTACTGCAAAACAAGCAAAAAAGGAACAAGTGGTATCTGTCTGTCTGTGCTAGGCTTATTTGCTCTCTAATCCCATCCATTTTGCCACAAATGACATGATTCCATCATTTTCATTGCTGATTAATATTCCATTGAATATATTTTTTGAAAATAGTGTCACATTAAACATGGACATGAAAGTATCTCTTTCAAATAATGATTTTGATTCCTAGAAACATAAAACCACTAGCAGGATTCTGACTGGAAGTAGTTCTGACTGTGGTTTGGATTTGCAAGCCCAGGGGGACATTTTTTCTTAGGCTTACTGGCCCTCATATATCTTCTGAGAAATGTCTATTCAACTCATGTGGTTATTTCTAAGTAAAGTTATCTAATTTGTTGCTGGTGAGTTATTTAAATGAGATATAAAATTTGAACAATTTACAACTTAGGTTACAACCTACTCAATTACAGTTCCCAAGTTTTTCCTGACTGTATTGAGTCTACATGTCTGAGTTAGAGTAACAATTACTTAACGAAGATTATAGATTAGTTTTCTCTTTGTCATGTCGTCAAATGTTTTCAAGCAATGCTATACTCACTGTTACTTGCACTGCAAATGTTCTTTCAAAGACATGTTTTAATGGAGGTTTCCTCAGTGCTCAAACTCAAGCCACTTACATAAGAGACGACTTCTAGGAAACAGTAGGAAGAAAGGAGAGAAAGATAGGCAAAAGAATAGCGGCTTCACTCCCAGCCACAGCTCTGCAGAAAACTCCTTCATTCTGCGGAATCAACTGTCGTCAGATAAAGCTGAAGAGCTGAAGGCGGTAACGTTTCGGTACCTTCCCGTTTCAAACATTTTCTCCTCCACAGTTACGTTTTCATCTACAGGGAAACTGATTTTTCCTCACCAAATTGATGTAGATTTAAATGGAATCTCTCTGTACATCTGACTTTGTTTCAAAGAGAGAGCTTTTAATTGAAATCATTTAGGGCTTATCTTTTCCCTTTGGCCATATTTGTGTGATTTGTTGAAATAGTGCAAAACATGTTTCTAAAGTGGATATATTAGAATCTTAATGTATACACAAATGTACATAAGCACACTAGGATTGATAATTAAGAAAGATAGATGTTAGGAAATAAGATCTTTTCAAGTGAGAAGGGGAACAAAAATGGGAAAAGTCGAGGGAAGAAAGAGGAAGATTTTTTTTACGTTGAAATAAATGGAAATAGAGATTTTGCAAATGGGGTAGGGAAGAAGAGTTAGAAAGAGCAAAGAGAAAAGGGAAGGGACAAGAATTCAAAACAGTTAAAGGAATAATTATACATTTCAGTACAGATACTCCTCACGTAACCACCTACCTGTTTAACAACAGTTCAGTCTTATGCAAGGCACATTGTTTTTGTTGTTGTTGTTTTGTTTGTTTGTTTTTGAGACAGGGTCTCGCTTTGTAGTTCAGGGTGGCCCTGAGCTCACTATGTAGCCCAGGCAAGCCTCAACCTCAGCAATCCTCCTGCCTCTGCCTCCCGAGTGCTGAGATTACAGGCGTAGTCACCACGCCCAACATTGTGTGTGGTTACCGGGATTGAACTCAGGACCTTGCATTTGCGAGGCAGGTGCTGGAACAACTGAGCTAAATCTCTGGCCCAAGGCACATTGTTTTGACTTGCAGCCTGCTGCTCAGTGTTACAGCCCATGTTTTTCTTTGTACAGTGCAATGAATCTTGTTAACTGAGCCTTGGTGTCTTTTTCTGTACAGTACACCTTGCTTATACGGTACTTTAATTTTTATTGGCTATACTGTATATAGTGCAGTACTGTAGTTTTATGTTATTATACATTATAGTACTGTGAGAGTTACAAAAATGAAAGTCATTAAGTTTCAGCTTCCACTGACCACTTCTTTATTCTATGTCTTGTAATATTCACACGCTATACAATTTCTCGCATAAGGACCAATTAACCTAATGACCTACTCACAAGCTTGTAACTGGGTCGTTAAACTAGTACAGGTAGCATATCGAATGTTAGGTACATTTACTAAGCATGTTGTGCAAATAAACACAGCACTCATGAAAAGATAAATTTCTACAATATATATTATTTCTCTAATATCTGATACTGGGGGAAAATAAGCTATTGTTATTCTTTTGGGTATAAAGGTCAAAAAAAGAAAGAAAACTCATTTGAAGTTGCTCTTTTTGCCTGGATATCCAAAAGAAGTATATGGTTTGTTGGCTTTGATGCAGAAAGAAATGGTTTAGAGCATGGTCTTATGAGACCTGTTGATCACATATGATGCAGGCAGAACAACTGTCAAAAGGCAGAGAGATGTACCACTGCGCTCCTCTTATTGGGCTCGTTAAACAGTTATCACTGTTATTCTAGGCTCCATGATTATTGTATATATTTAATTTGTCTTGCACTCCTATCTATTGAGCTCTTTTACTACACATTTTTTGTGTATTTCTAGTCTCCAGGGTATTCAGTTCAGAGATGAACAAGGCAGTCACTCCATTGATGCTAGTTTCACTGTCAGTACCTGGGTTTTGTCTTTGCCTCCACTATGTGTTTAAGAGTTCTACCTACTGTATCTTACAGCACATTTTATTGCTTCTGTTTTAACATTTAGACCTTTGATCCTTTTTTCTTTTAGCTTTGTGCATAGCAAGAGATGTGAGTCTAAATTTAACCTTTAGCAAGGGGAAAGCCAGTTGTTTTTAGAGCCATTTATATCTTTTTATTCCTTGTGAAGGTGTTTGGTCCCTTTGTCAAAGTTAATTGTGTTTAGAGGGGTTCCTGCATCTTCTTACCTGTTCCATTGATCCTTGAGTCTGTTTTTGTTATTGTTGCTGTTATTTTTGTTTTGCTTTGCTTTGTTTTTTGCCGATGCCATGCTGTTTTAATTATGGTCAGCTTGTTCCATAATTTCTGTCAGGGAACAGGATCCCCCTGCCTTGCCTTTGTTGCCCAGAATTGCTTTTGTTTCTTTAGGTCTCTTCTAGTTCCAAATGAGTTTTAGAATGGTTTCTATGTGAAATGCTATTGGTATTTTGATCAGGATAAATCTATATAACAATTTTAGAGCTATGAATATTTTCTCTATATTGGCTCTGCCTAGCAAAGAACAAGGAACATCATTCCATTTTCTGATAGCTTCTTCCATCTCCTTTTCAGAGTGCTGTAATTGTCAGTGTAAACATCTTACTATGTTACACTGATTCCTCAGTATTTCACTCTTTTAAGGCTACTGTGAAAAGTGTGGCTTCCCTAATTTTACTCTCAGCTTGTTATTTGTGTATAGCGATGTCATTGAGTTTTGAACATAGACTTTGTATCCAGCTACCTGACTAAAGTTGGTTATTATATCTAAAAGTCTTTTGGTGAAGTTTCTTGGTTCTTCTGTGTATAATATCATGTCGTTTATAAATAATGATAATTTAACTGCTTCTTTTCCTATCCTTATTCCTTTTATTCTTTCTCTTGCTCCTTTTGTTATTTATTTTGCTAATATTTCCAGAACTATATTAAATAAAAGTGATGACAGTGGACATCCATGTGTTATTCCTCATTTTAGAATGTAAGCTTTTGGTTTTTGAAGATTTAGCATTATGTTGGCTATTGATTTATTGTAGATGGTCTTTATCAGATTGAAATGAAGACCATCTATTTCAGTCTTCTGGAGGCTTTTTATCATGAATGGGTTTTGGAGTTTGTCAAATACTTTTCCTGTGTTGACTGAGATGATCATCGTTGTTATTGGTTCTGTTAATATAATTCATTACATTATTGATTTGCATATATTGAGCCATCCCTTCATTCCTGGGATGAATCCTACTTCTTGATGATATTCTATATTCTGTTTGCCAGTACACTATTGGGGATTTTTGCATCTGTTTTCATTAAGGAAATTACCTTGTAGTTCTCTTTTTTGAATGGATCCTTCTTTGATTTTTTTTGTGTCAGGTAATGTTTGCTTTCAGGAATAAATTTGAGAGTATTTCTTCCCTTTAAATTTCACTAGAGTTTGAGGAATAGATCCTCTCCAAACTTCTCATAGAATTCAGCAATGAATTCTTCTGAGCTTCTCTTTGTTGGTAGGTTTATAACTACATGTTCAATTTCATTGACTGATACTGGGTTATTTAGAATTTTTATGTCTTCTTGATTCAGCTTTGTTAAGTCATATGCATCCTTCTGTCCGTTTCTTCTGCTTTCTATCTTATTAGAATATAACTTTTCAAAGTAGGTATTCATGACCTGCATTTCAGAGAATCCATTCTGTTTTCACCTTTTTCATTCCTAACTGCATGGATTTAAGTCCTGTCTTTCCTTTTTTTTGATAAGGTTGACTAAGGGTATGTCTATTTTGTTTAGCTTTTGAAAAAACAACTCTGGTTAATTGATTCTTTATATTGTTTTTGTAGTCTCAATTGCATTAATTTCTGCTTTGATCTTTTTAACTTCCTCTTCCATGCAACCTTTGAACTTGACTTGCCCTTCTTTTTCTGGAAACCACAGGTTCAAAATTAAGTTGTTTATTTGAACTCACTCTGTTTATCTGATGTGGGCATTCACTGCTATAAATTTCCCTTACAGGACTACTTTCAGCCTCCAGTAAGTTCCAATATGTAACTTCTAACATTTAATTGTAGAAATGTCTAATTTCTTCTATAATTTCATCGATGACCCACTGGTTGTTTAGGAGGATGTTATTTAATTTCCGTGTTAAAAAATTTTCCAATTTCTGTGGTTCCTTTTCACATTGATTTCCAGTGGTCTGATAATATGTATGGGATAATATTAATTTCTTTGCTTTTATTTCATGTTCTATTAACTAATTAATATGTGTTCTGTTTTGGAGAAAGTCTCGTATGCAGCTGAGAAGAATGTGTATTATGATATTGTGGGTACAACATTCTGTAGATATCTACTAACTTTTTGTTCAGAGTTTTGCTTTAGTTCTGATATTTCTTTGTGGCTCTTTCATCTAGTCTATCAGTCTGTTTATTACAGTGGGTACTGAGGTCTCCCACTGCAATTGTACAGATACTTTTCTGCTTTTTCATGTCCATTAATATCTGTTTTACATGGCTGGGTGCACTCATTTATTATTGTTATATCTTCCTCTTGGATTGTTCCCTTAACAAGTGTTCTGTGACTTTTTAATTTTCTTGATCAATATTGCCTTGCAATCCACTTTGTCTGCAAATAGAATACTTACTCCTGTTTTAATGAATCCCTTTTACATGGAGTCTTGTTTTCTATCTTTTGCATTTCAGGCTATGATTTTTTTTTTTTTTTGAGACAGGGTCTCGCTTTGTAGTTCAGGCTGGCCCTAAACTCACTATGTAGCTCAGGCAAGCCTCAAACTCAGCAATCCTTGTGCCTCTGTCTCCTGAGTGCTGGGATTACAGGCGTGAGCCGCCACACCCACCACTGTGGTATGTGGTACTGATTGCTGATGAACGTGATTCACCACACCCAGTATTGTTGTATGTGGTTACCGGGGATTGAGCCAGGGAACTTGTGCTTGCCAGGCAGGCGCTGGAACCACTGAGCTAAATCTCCGGCCCTATGAATTTATTTTTTAGTTAAATGTGTTTCTTATAAACAGCATATTGTTAGATCATGTTTCCTAATTGTTTCACTCTGTTTCTTTTGATTGGTGAATTGAGACCATTCACATTGATGGTTATAACTGATATGTATTGACTTATTATCTGTATCATATTTCCTATTTTTCGTTTCTTTCTTTCCCGTGTTTAATTTCTTACCTTGCCTGGTGGATCCTTTCTACTGAGGTTCATGGAACTATTGTCTTTGTTAGCTCTTTCTAGAATATACTTCAGAAATTATGGAGTACTGGTTTTGTGGTCATGAATTTCTTCAGGTGTTCTTTATCATGGAAGTATCTTATTTTTCCATCATTTTGAAAAATAGCTTTGTAAGGTACATCAATCTGGGTTGGATATTGTTTGCTTTTAGAGCTTGAAATATTTCACTCCATAACATTAGGTTTTGTATTGAGAAATCTTCTGTGACCCTGATGGCCCTTGCTTTATAAATAATTTGCTTCTTTTTCTAACCATTATGCGTATTCTATTCTTGTGTTGAATTTCTACATGCTGATTATTATATGCTTTGATTTTTTAATCATGACTAAATGGAGTTCTATATGTTTTACTTATCTATGTCAATTCTTCTACTTTATGTTGGAAGTTTTCTGCTATTACTTCTGTGGATGAGGCTTTCTATTTCTTTGTGCTGTCTCTTAATTCTTCTTTGATTCTTTTTTCTTTTGGTGAGTTTATTTGTACATTTTAGACACACATTACAATCACATTCAACTTTGAGAATTTGTATCTATACATGATATGTCTTGATTCTCATTTTTTCCAATCCCCCTGCCCTTCCTACAATTCCCTAACCCCTATATACATAAGCTTTGCTTCTATTTTTTGTTTTTAGCATCGAATTTTTCTGTTATTCTTCTTTGCCTCATCTAGCAGCTATTAAGCTGATGTTTCATGGTTCCTTGCTATTTGTAAGAAGTCTTTCTTTTCATTGTTGATAGCTGCAGATCTATCTTCTAGATCTGAACTCACATTAGTTAATTCTGCTTTGTATACTTTCAATAGAATTTTAATCTCCCAGATGTCTGTTTGAATCGTTTTCATAGATCTGTTTCTTTCCTATGTTGAGCATTTGTGATTTGCATAATTTCCCTAAACTCCTGTATTTTTTTATCTGTTTCTACTTTAGATGAACTAACTTTGTCTTTCATTATGGTTATCATCTCTTTAGTTATCTGAGAAATTATTTCTAATCTATTTTTTCTTGACCATCTATCATCTGCTTTGTTACTTCTCCTGTTATCATTTCAGACAGTTCAGGTAGAAGCTTTTCATCTTTTCCACCTTATTGCACCTTGAATTTCCCTTGACTGAGCTGGAGATCTGGAGTTGCATCTTGCACTCATGTCTTTCCATTTGCTGTTTTTTAAAATTTATTTTCTGTGTTGATTACCATAAGCTTGTAAACTACTTATGGTAGGTAGTTTGATTATTGTTAATGAGACATCTCTGGGAAGTAACTACTTTTTGGAGTTGTCTTCTAGGTATTACTGGATTTTGGCTTTTGAGTCTAATATAAGATCCTTCGCCTTTAATTTGCTAGAGCTGAGGAGTTACTGCCTATTTGGTCTAACCCTTGTTTCTTTAGTACTGGACTACAGTATGTTTCTGTGATGCTCAGATAATCTCAGTCTTGAAATACAAAAAAGAACAGCATATTAGAACAAGTATGTTGCCTTGGCTAAGTTACCACAATCAGCAATAACAATAGGACCAACCACAACCTGGAAAATAACAAACTGTGGTTACTTTTTTTTGCTACCATTAATCATTTGAACAAGATTTATAGTGATATAACAAAATATAAAAAAACTGGAAATGTAATAGGCATTAAAGTAAGAAACAAAAACAAGAATTAAACAAAACCAAAACACCAGAACAATGTTCATGCTCAGAGAGAGAGAGAGAGAGAAACAGAGAAATTCTCTGTGATTTCAAGCCTGTGGTTATGTTCTAGGCTCTATAGTTTTATGGTAGTGCCCACCTCAAAGCATGTCTCTGCTTGTTACTGGCAGACAAAGGAGACCGACAGAACCCAAGTCCATACTGTGTGATCCCAGTAAGCTGAAGTCGGATTAGGAAGCTATGCCTTATAATACCCACAAGCCTACAGTAGGAATAGGATGGGGTTCCAGCTCAATTGTTCAGAAATTCAGTCTGATCATGTTCTCTGGCTGTCAGCTTATGGCACAAGTTGTTCAATCCGCAACACTATGAGTGTTTCTTGCTGGTTTGATCTCAACTTTCAGACCCTGGGCCTTTCCCAGGGGTATGTCTCACCCTGATACCAAACCTTAAGTTTGAGCCAACCCATGGCTACTTTGAGTCCCAGGTTCAGCTAGGCCACCCCAAAATAACATTCAGTCAATTACCCTCTCCTGGGGACATTTAGAGTGGAGTCACTCACCATCCACTGCGGCTCCCATATCCACTGCTCCTCTCGATGGATGTGCTTCTCACTAGAGGCCTCCAGAGTCTCCCACTCTCACGGTAACTCTGCAGGCTTGAGCTTCCTCTCTTATCTCCCAAGCTGGGAGTCAGGGAGAAAGCACATTTTGCCACCTCCCTCTTCTGTCTTTGGGTCCATCACCTCACTCTCCCCATGGACTGCAATTCACCTTTCAGAACTTTCCTAGATCTCAAGGATATGTCTTCCTCCTTTTTCTCTTCCCCAAGTAGCTAAACTCCAGCGTATGGATTCCCAGTCTCAAAGGTTGACTTGTGGTGCCCACAAATTATTTTCATTAAACTATTTTGATAATATGGCACCTAATACAGATGTTTTTTATTTAATGACCTACCTGTTTAACAACTGTTCAGGCTTAGGATTGAGGCACTCTCTTCAGACTTATTGCCCAAGTTTTTTGTATGTGCTATTCTGCCCATTTGGTTGATAGAGCCTCAATGACTTTTTCTTGTATAGTACACCTTGTTTATATAGTACTGTAGTTTTTACTGAGTATACAGTACCATAATTTATCATGCTATACTATGATTTTATGCTTTCTTATACATTACAGTACTACATGTAAGAGTCATGCAAATGAAAGCAAAAGCATCAAGTTGGATCTTCCTTTGATATCTTTGTTTTGAGTCAGGCACTATCCATGCTCTATACAATTCCTCATTTAATGATCACTCCAGTTAGTGATCCAGTCACAGCAAAGGAACTCAGTCATTCAATGAGAAATATCTATACTGTGTGATATAACTATTGGGCATGCATTGAAATAAAATATGATTACTTGTCCTTTATTTTAAAAAGTAGATAGTATGATTAGATTGTGTTGGTAGTACCTTATGTAGAAGTGTTCCTAATAAATATGATACAGAAAGAAAATAAAAGAGCATGTATAAAAGGGGGAGGAGGGGGAGTGGGTAGGGATATGGGTAAAAATGAGAATTGACTTGTGGCATATACTGGTACAAATTTCCCAATGTTATATGTGATTTTGAGATGTATATAAATTGTACCAATAAAGAATTCAATTAAAAAAAGAAGTGTTCCTAAGTAGATTGGGTAGTTTTGTTGTTACTTGACAGGTTGAAGAAACAAACAGTACCTTCAAGGGCTAGACTTCTTCAGCTAAGCCACTCACCATGTACCATGTTTTTAATTGTGCTTTCACAGCCTCTCAAAATTCCTCTCAAGTTTGCACAAGCTTACTTGATTTTAGAAGCCTGACTTCATATACATCTAAGATACACAAAAGGCTTTTTGATCTTCTTCCCTGTAGTCTTCCATCTCTTACTCCAAGAGACATAATATTTGCTGATAAAATAAGGATCATTTAATTGACTGTCTTAGATAAACTGCACCCTTATTAAAATTCCCACCCTTTTAAATTCACAACTTACATATTAGGATAGACTTTTTCTATTTTGTCTTTATCCTTCCCAGAAATTGTGTAGAATTGCTTCATCAATATGGTAGACAGAATCCAAAATTAAATAAAATTTAAAACCCAGTCCCTCCATTGGACTAGCTAGTGTTCACATACTCAGTATCCAACAGTTGTTAGTTGCTAGCCTATTGGACTGTGTGCAGATGAATCACCAAAAGGTTACGGAACAGCATTAATCTATATTCCAAATGTTGTCGAGCTATTGTCAAGACCTAATGAAAAGATAGCATTTTAAGGACACTACAAGTTTGTTATAATCTTTAATATTTATCTTTCTTGGTAGCCAGTGTGATTTAATTAATTGCATTTAATTTAGAATTAAATGCTGCTCTGTGGCCACGCTCTTCTGTGGCCAAAAGTCACCTACAAATAGGCCCCCAAATAGACCAGATTAGGTAACCAGGAATTGCATGATTTCTGCAGTATTGGCTATTTAATGTTGTATACTAAATCATTTCAAAGTGTAATGGCTTAAAAGCAGTCAATTATCATTTACAATTCTGGCCAGCCAAAACTTAAGGGTAGCGAACCTAAGCAGTTCTGGCTCAGAATCTTTCATGAGGTTGCAATTAGATGATAGCTGAGGCCAAAATCATCCAAAGATCAGTACTGGGGAGATGATTCATTTCAAAAGCAGTTCACTCGAATGGCTGGCAAGCCTGTCTTTCTCCATAAAACTTCTTTTAGTGCTCACACCATGAGTGGCAGAGGTAGTGACCTAAGATCTTAAAGAAAAAGCTATTATAGTTTTTATGATCTCGCCTTGGACATCCTGCACCATGATTCCTTCTGCTAAGAAGGAATTTTTGCCATGCTCTGTTCCACAAAGTTCTAAATGATTCGCTGTTGAGAAAACTTCACAAAAACACAAATATTAGGCGATGATTGGAGAGCCATCTTAGAGTCTGGCTACCACATGCAGCTCACTGTGTTTCTTGGTGGAGTGTAGAGGTTGGGCAGAAGGAGTTGAAAGCCTCACCAGGGAATTTAATCACACACTTTCTGATGCCTGACATAGTCTTGCCAAGGTATGCCCAAATGATGCTTCATGTCATATTAATCCCTTGAGTTTTCTTCAAATGATTAAGAGGCTGAAACTCTATTTGCCTACTAGCCTTCCCTACTGGAAACATATACACCACATATGCAGAAAATACTAAGCAAACTGAGACAGTCAGTGGTTCTGAAATTTATACCTTAAACTGAATGACTTAGAAATCCTTTTAAAAAGTCTGAAACCAGTCTAGGATTGTAAGTACAAGGTCCCAAGTTCAATTCTTGATTCTGCCAAAACAAAAATCTGATACCTAGGCTCTAACACCAGAGATTTTAATGTAATTTCTTGGATACAACCTGAAAATAGGTAAATTTAAAAGTCTTAATGAGCATCTAACAGGTAGCAAAAAGTCCAGGGCCACAAATGGAGGCAGGATGTTTCAAAGTCCTCCTCCAAATATTTTTTTACTTTAATTTTTCTGGGCTGCTTTTACAACCGTTCTTTTTTACATAATGGTTCCTAGTTTCTCAACTCGGTCTCTGAGATAATTCTTCAATTATTACTAGAGTTGGGGAAGGTCTTATTCTTTTTCAGTATCTCATGAAGTACAATAACCAAGCTGCAGCTGGCTCTCACAGACCCTCTACTCCGAAGAAAAGAAATCAGTTTTCTTCCTAGGGTTGGGGGAACAGGTAGAATGTTTGCATCTACTTCAGGTTGCTGACTACAGAGTGATGAAATGAATCTCACTTAATTGCCTAAAAAGCAAATTTACCGCTGCAAAAGGAGAACTATTATCAGCCAGGAGCAACACGGTCTAATCTAACATGAGAAAACAAGTCCTTCCTGTTAACACAGCCTTGATTCTGCTCCTTGTGAAAAGTATATAACCTCAGAATGAGGTATTAAGTCGCCTCTGATTCTTTCCTTATGTTGTAAGAGTCATCACTATAGCTGAGAAAGACTTCTATATTACCCACTGCACCGATACTAGTAGTACTTCTACCCTCGTACCTTCAGGACTTCAAATCTTTGTTCAAGTAGAGCAACATCAGAGAAACTTCATATCCCCATAAGCACTGAAAAAACTATACGTCAGTAATTCTCTACATTTAATACAGATATGAGCTACCTGAGGATCTCATTAATTGAAAATCCTGAGCTGCCCAAGAGAACAGAGATTCCACATCACTACCAAGATCCTAGTGGCTGTTCATGTTGACAGCCTGAAGGCCACGCTCTCAGTATCAAGGATACAGGTGTCCATAGAAATGAAAAATGGTTTCAAAGTACTTGTCATCTCTCCTCTTGAGTGTCATACTTGTCTGCAAAAGTAAAATAGGTCTATTTTATTTATAACAGCCTACAATAATCAGAAAACTGCTTGTTTCTATATGTCACATCTCCTCTCTTTTTAATTATGGAAAAGGCCTCTTTTTTAGATTATAAGACTACAGATAATTTTGTGAAAGAAAAACTAGGAGAAAGCAAATTTGTAACACCATAAAATTAATGATATTTATAGCAACCATGAGTATGTTTACTGCTTTAATCAGTCATAACAACCTTAGATACTAAATCCCCTCAGATATAAACAAATCTACTTTACCAAACTGACCAAATATTGCACAACTATGTATTATTAGAGAATTGTTATTATGAAATACACAGAACACAATACTTACAACACTAAAATGACTCATGCCCAGTGGTAGTGTAGTTACATGTTAGTTGGTAGCTTACTATGCAATTTTAAAATTTTATTCTATTAACCAATATGTTATTATGATGCTCTTTTAGCTATTTAAAACATATCCTAACATTGGATGGTCCAGTTCTAAATAAATTCTATTATTCTTGAAACTGTTTTATGATATTATTATTCCAAAATATTTTCAATTAATATTTTTTTTTGAGACAGGGTCTCGCTTTGTAGTTCAGGCTGACCCTGAGCTCACTATGTAGCCCAGGCAAGCCGCCGCGAACTCAGCAATCCTCCTGCCTCTGCCTCCCGAGTGCTGGGATTACAGGCGTGAGCCACCACACCTGGCACTGTGGTCTGTGGCATTGATTGCTGGTGGGCATGAGTCATCATGCCCCGCATTGTATGTGGTTACTGGGATCGAACTCAGGACCTTGCGCTTGTGAGGCAGGCACCAGGACCCCTGAGCTAAATCTCCGGCCCTTCAATTAATATTTTTGTATTTAATTCACATTTGGCCACAAATAAGATATTTCACCCAAAAGTTTCTAATGAAAATATTTTTAAAGGCATTGTCATCCTAAAATAAAAGGAAAAAAAAAAAGACTGTTTCTTTTTTGTCCTTGGTATCCACTAGTCTAATCATAGAATATTTCCAAACTACACCCAGCCCAGAATAAATAAATGTATGCGATGACCTTGCAAGTTGGACACCCAAATTCACAAAAGCTGACTCTTCCATAGGAGTCACTCTTACCACAATCTTTACCTTGGAAATAAATACCGCCTGCAGTAATAGGATCAATGTCTTTAAATAGTGTAGGTTGAAATTTTAGTCTAACGCCGTGGTAACTATAGCAATGTTTATTTCATTACTTACTATTATGGTGAACAAAAACTACTTTATACGAAAGTACTTGTGAACAAGATTGACACCTAATTCTGGTTGCTATTATTCTGTTGGCTTCTGGGGACCATCCTAAAGGACAAAGATTAAGTAACTGTATCCTCGGTTAAACTCTAAAAGTAAACTACAATTGGCCTGAAAGCTAAAAGATGTAGCTATTTGTCCTGTTTGTTGCCGACCAATTGTTTGAATAAGACAGTGAGTCATGCCAAGCCTTAGTTAATTCATCTATAAAATAAGAAATGGCCAGGGATTTAGCTCAGTTGTTCTGGCATCTGCCTGGCAAGCACAAGGTCCTAAGTTCGATCCCTGGTACTACACACTACAATGCCAGGCTTGGTGGCTCATGCTTGTAATCCCAGCACTCAAGAGGCAGAGACAGGAGGATTATTGTGAGTTTGAGGCTAACTTGGGCTACATAGTGAGTTCAGGGCCAGCCTGAACTACAAAGTGAGACCCTGCCTAAAAAAAAAAAAAAAAAAAAAAAAAAAAAAAAAAAAGGCCTGTTTTGATACAACTGGTCTATTTGATCAATTAAAATATAAATTATTAATCTATATTCTAAAATTGAATGAGAAATCTATGTGCCTACTATTTTTTCAGGGGCTCTTTTACAGTGTTTTATTCTTGAAGTTCTTCAGAAATTTTCAGTCACAGTAGTTGAATGACTAATTAAGCTCCTGGCTACCCAGTGGAAAGGAAAATATAATTATCTACAAATGTAATACATAACTATTAGTCAGCAAGAATTTATTAAGAAATCTCTAAAGACAAATTACTACATAAAACCAATTGATTTCAGACCCAACTGAATATCAACTACAGGTGAGTGGGCAATTCTTCTTATAATTGGACATGTTATTAAATAATGATGCTCATAAGTAATGGTTTAAAGTAAAAATACACAGCTATCTCAGAGACGTGGAAGAGCCCTCCATTTCAGCCCAGTTAGTTTCCAGGCCAATGTAAGCAGGTTCAACTCACTGGGAGGGAAGTACATTTGAAGAAACACCTCTGACAAAACTTACAAGTTCATAGGTTATCCTTGAGAACCTGTCTCTAGGCATCTTATCTCATGTTCACTGAAATACAGGAGATATAATTTTCATGCTAAATTACAGTTCTTGCTGTAGTTCTTCCAAACACCTGTATTCCTGGCCACTAAACCACCTTCCTATTTGAATTTGACTTCTGTCACTGCTATGTGTGAAAAACAGGATCTTACTTCAGAATGAATATAATATATTTTCTAACTGGGATTAACAGCTCTTGGTACATCTACAACCTGTATTCACATTTTGTCAAAATGCTGCAAACAATGTTCATAATGAACCCTTATAAAAGGACTTATTCCTCCACTAAAGATAAAGAATGAACATAAGCATGGGCTGTAAGAAGGATTAAGACTATATGTTAGAAAGAGGACTTCGAAGGCCAGGGATTTAGATCAGTAGTTCCAGTGACTGCCACGCAACTGCAAGGTCCTGAGTTTTATCTCCAGTGTGACAGAGAGAGAGAGAGACAGAGACAGAGACAGAGACAGAGACAGAGACAGAGACAGAGAGACAGGGAGGGAGGGAGGGAGGGACGGGGGTGGGGAAGATGTAGGAGACAGGAATGAGTATGTTGGCATAAAGGATTAAGGAGATCAGTGCAGCCAGTTCGAAGAGGAGTGGCACTCAGTGAGATGAGGGGTGTATCCGGGACAGGGAGACTTCCAAATGGGGTTGAGACACTGGTCCTGTACAGCTGACTTCTGGAGTGCTTAGGTTTTCTTGATAGTAACATAGATAAAAGCTGAATTTTAGGAAGACTGTGAACAAAATTTGATCAAAAATATATTTTAGCTCTTACAATAAAGGACACATTCCCATCAATTCCTATCAAAGTATTCTCCTTCATCTTAATCACACTTCTCCCATCATACTTTCCACTTTCTGAAGCATTTCTGAAAGCCTCATTAGTTGTGCTATCATGACTACCATCATGTCTTAAAGACACAAATTTACCTTTCATGGTCATTTTGACATTGCAGGGAGAGCCAGAAGGAACAGAGTGCCAGATCCAGTGAGTAAAGTGGATGAAGACATCACATAGTGTTTTTATTTGACATCAGTTCTATAAGCATTTCAAATTGATTCAGGACATTGATGCAGCCACAAAGAGATACTCACCATATAATGTGTTTTCTTTTGTTTTTGAGACAGGGTCTCACTCTGTAGAACAGGCTGGCCTCAAACCCATGGTGATCCTCCTGCCTCAGTCTCCCGAGTGCTGGGATGACAGGTGCGCACCACCACACCCAGTTTAAAATTCACTTCAGATGACAGTTTTTGAAGTTCCAGCTCACGATATATCAGCCCTATTGTTTGGGGGCCTGTGGCAAAGCAGCACATCATGGTGACAAGCATGGCACCCTGTGGCCAGGAAGCAAGGAAAAGGAAGAAGGGGCTGAGGCTCACAAGCCTCTTCAAGGATGTGACCTCAGTCACCTAAAAACCTTGCAGTAGACCTTGCCTCCCTCCCCAAGAGCACCAAGCAGCACACCAAACCTGTGATATACGGGCCTTTGGAGGACATTTAGGAAATACTACAGAAAGTACTTTGGACATCAGCTTAAGAGGCCACACTTTCTCCTTCAGTGCATGAACTTAGGGCCCTGGGAAGGAAATGACTAATGTTTACTCACAAAAAGATAACAGAAAGGAGGTGGCGGGAAGTGTGTCTGTCGGTGAGTAATGGAAGGGGAAGAAAACAAAAAGAATAGAGATTACTCTAATTCGTCTAGCACTTTTCCTCCAGGCTAGAGTTTGGCTTTCAGATGACCACCGAGTCAACATTGGCAGCAACTCAGCCACCAGACCAATATCCAGGAAGCTACCGAAACCACAAAGGACTTTCAAACATACTCGTCTGGGTTTCAGTGTTATTCCCAAGAAATGTCGGTAGCCTTCCCCAACACCTCCCTGGGTGAGGGAGGCAAACAAGGCTGACACAGGCGAGGAGCGACTGGGCAAGCAGCTGAGTCACAGCGCCTGGCACGGACTCCCCTTCTATCACGGAACCCGAGGAGGCTCCCTAGTAGCCGTGGCTGCAGAGAGAAGCTCTTCCCGGAATGGGGTGAAGTGCTCTCCGAATCCCACGCAGGAGGAATGGCCTGCTGGGCGCTTCGAGAGAAAGGGAGTCCGCGGACGCGTCGAGGGCCGCGTGCCCCCTGAAGCACAGGAGAAGGGCAGGATCGCAGAGCCTTCGGGGCGCTCGCTTCCCCCGCAGCGAACACGTCGGTGGTGCTGCCGTGTGGGCCCGGGGCCGCCATCCGAGCTGAGGTCGCCTCCCTCTCCTTTTGCTTCAGTTCAGTGTTTTGCTTGAATCTGAGTCATTAGCTCCTTCGGCTGGCAGGAAACAGAGTTGAGCTGGCAGCTCCGTTTCCCCCAAGCGGAGGGAGAGGCTGGCTGACACTTAAGCAACCTTTTCCAGCCCCACGCTCGTAATAGAATCAACGAACGCGAGCAGAACAGAGACCGGGCTGCGTTCACCGAGGAAGGAAGAAGAAGAGAAAAGGCATTCTGGAGAAATCCACTAGCTGAAGCTCTGAATTTTGAAGGAAATGGACTATGAGGTGGCCTCTGCTGGTCACGAAGTCTATCGCACGCTGGGCGTTTATCCCCCCAAAACTGGCCCTTGGACGCCTCTAATCTAACTTCAACCCCAACCCCGAGATTGACATTCTCCATCAAACCTCTGGTTAACTCATCCCTCTAGAAATCTTCCGCTGTCCTCTTGTTCCTCCTGAACTACAGCTATGCCAGCAGCCAACTTCGTGTTCTTGGGCTTCCTCCTTCCTCGTGGGCAGAGTGAGGAACGAGGGCAAGGCCACTGACCTTCCCGGGTCCACTGCCATGCCCTCTGACCACTTTAGAAGGAGGAAAACTGTCACTGGAAGCGAGGACAGATCAGCCATGGACACCCCAGGTGCCCTCAGGTGTCAGGTTAACCCCGGCGAAGATCAAGGGGACCAGCCCGGAGAGAGTCCGATGGGAGGAAGGAGAGAAGTTAGTGGGTGAATATCGCGCGATGGTCCCTGCATATGGCGGACCCTGCAGCGCCAGGGAAAGGAGAGCGAGAGCCTGAGCTCCTGGGTGGTGAGAATCTGCCAGAAGGGCCGAAGTGTGTTGAAAGGTGAACGCAGACCCTTGGAAACAAACCTCACTTCCTTCAGGACTGTTTTTCCCCCTTCAGCCAACCTGGTGACTTAAGTTTGGACTGAGCCTCGGCCCCTTTTCTGCGTGCAGACCCCAAGGGCGAAGCTCCGTCTCCCGAAAGCAGCTCCGGCATCGCCCAAGCGCCTCTGCCAGTCAGTGCCCCGTCCCCTCACGGCCTCCCGCCGCCCCCGCCTCGCCCTGGCCTCATCCACACCGTCCCGGCCTCCTCCAACTCCTCCTCTGTGGAATTTTGCCACACGTGGCGAGACTCCCAACCCAAGGCCCCCGGCTTGTTTCCGACCCAGCGTTCCTCTCTTGCTTCCCTCGGTGCCACTGCGCGATCCCTTCTCAGTGTCGTCCAGCACCTGCCGTCAATCAAATGCTTGACCTCTAGACGGCAGTCTCGGCCCGTCCAATTAAAGTAAAGTAAAAACAGAACCCAATCTCAACCTCGAAAGTATTTGAAATGGTTCGTGTTTGAAATGTGAAAACCGGTGAAGGCAGAATGTGGAAAATAACATCTCCCACTGTCCGAAAGAGAATTTTGCAGAGCAGCTGTGTTTCCTATATTAAAAATATAGGCAGTTTTGTTATGAATTGAGCTCTTTCTTTTTACAGACACTAGCTCTTTGTTTATTTCAGATATGAGCAGCTACACAGCTGCTCCCCTGCTCAATATTTTCAGCATATTAGTTATGAGAGATAACATGGAATTATTAATATAAATAATGTGTTAATACTACCTCACCTGTATGTGTAAGGGGCCTTGGAAAGTAATTCCTACAGTTAGTATGGAGTGATATTAGAGCCAGGTTTTCACAGCAGAGGAGAAAGGGCACTTAGAACCATCCATTTCTCCTGCTGGTTCCGATGAGATGTACCCTCCAGTCTTCCCCCACATGCCCATTCTGAACATTTAAATGCCAACCTCACCCACACTAAAAGACATTCTGTGTCGGCATCTGAACATTTCGGAGCTATTCACACCACTCCGGCTTAGGAATAGAAAGAGTGTGAGCCATTAACAGGAGAGCAAAGAGGAAGACCCCAAAGGTCAGCTTCAGGCATTTGAAGAACTGAAAAGAGGAAATGTGAAGCCCAGAAGGCAGAGAGAGAGGGAAATCCTGAATATCCAGATTCTTATAAGAAATTTACCTCGAATGAGACATAGCGCTTAAAGCACAGTTAGACGCATCTACAGTTCTATAATGTCACTCTTAGAGAAGTGGCATAAATAGAATTCGTGCAAAAATAAGAAATGTGAAATAACTCCTTTATTTTGATGTTTGACTCTTTAAAGAAAATAGAGATTCTCCAGAAATATGCTTTTCAAAGTCTTCCTACTATTCTCAATCACTGAAAAGCAAAACAATAAACAAACAAAACCAACTCCCTTTGAATAGAGTAAATATAGAAATGGGATTTAGGGGTAAGTAATGAGGGTAAAGAAAAAATTGATGCTAAAAAAGGAAACAAAGCTTGTGCATATAGGAGAGGAGGTTGTAGGGTGGGTAGGGAAGGGGAAAAATGAGAATTCAGTCATACAATATACTGGTCCAAGTTCTAACGTTGAGCGTAATCGTGATGTGTATGTATAATGTACCAATAAATAAAATAAGAAAAAAAAACTCCAAGGCACTTTCTTCAAATTAGCCAGAGATTTTTTTTTTTTCTTTTTACTTTTCAGGTTTCTACCTTGCAGGTTTGCGCTGTTACGTTCCTCACTCCATCGCTTTGGTGTGCCGGAGATCAGCTGCCTTTTCCTGATCCTTCCAGCCAAGTCATATTTCAGGGCCCAACCTTCAAATTCTACAATCAAATTCTGGATTTCCACCCAAAGACCAGACAGCCCAGCCCAGCCCTCCTGGGATGGCAGAACTGAGGATCCAGTGTCCTAAATATCCTGGCACAGGTATGAGAGACTGAACGTGCAAAGGGAAGTGTTCTTAATGGTTTCCACATGCTCTTAGGTAGCAGTGGTAAGAGAAGTTGTGGTGGATCTCTGTCTTGTCTGGCTAGATGTCCTAAACTTTAATGGCTTACTGTAAAGAGTTGTACATAGCAGTAGATTACATGCCATTAACATACTAGCACCATGTGCGATATGAATAATTGTCAGGGTTCTATTCCTCTCTTTTTCAGGTTTCTATCCTTTTATACCTTGGCCTCCCCAGACTTTGAGACCTCTCTTTATTTTTCATATTGTCCACCACCAACCTCTAATCCTGATAATCATTAAAACTATGATTTCCATAAATTATGTCTCATTTTGCTTATTTCAGATAAGTAGATATAGTTCCTCTTATTCCAATTTAGAAATCATACCTATTGTAGATTTAACAGAAATTGAGATTGTATTTAGTGAGCTAAATTGCTTAAGGGCATGGCTTTAAATGTATACTGGCCCTTCTGCCACCAAAATAAGGTGAAAAATATCCAACATGCTTCATTTTTACTTCTGACTTTAGTACGCAAAATATGTAAGGATGCCAAAATATACAATGAAGAAAAGGATTTTTAAAATGGACCAGAATAGACACTTCTCAAAAAGAGACTTAAGTGGCCAACAGGTATATGAAAGGAGGCTCAATATCACAATTATGAGGAAAATGGGAATCAAACCCACAACAGAATATCACTTCAGTCAGATTGGCTATTATGAAAAAGACCGGTGACAATAAGCATTACTCAGGATAGACAGAAATGGGAATCCCTACACACTGTTGATGGAATCTGAAGTAGCATCTCTGATACCAAAAACAGTATGGAGGTTCCTCAAAAACTTGAAAATAAGCCACCATGTGATACAGCTATACCATGTCTGAGTGAATGTCAAAAAAATGAAATTGTTATCTCCAATAGATATCTGTACTCTAGCTTTTATAGAAGCTTCATTCTCAGAAGCCAAGATATGAAATCAACCTAAATGCCCATCAACAGATAAATGGATAAAGGGAATGTGATAAATATACATAACAGAATAATACTCAACCATAGAAAAGAACAAAATTCTGCCATTTTTCTATAACACGGTTGAACCAAAGGGTATTATGTTAAGTAAAAAATGTCAGTCACAGGAAGATAATTACTATACTATTTCACTTGTTTATAGAATCTAAGAATTGGTCATATAGAAGTAGAAATCCAGTTCGGCTGTGTGTTTTCTGTGTGAATAGACAGAGACATACTTACGTGCAATAAATACTTCGTGGGGTTTGCTCTCCAACAAGTTGCTATTCAGAAAATTTCTCCAGCTTCCTACATTGTGAAATTTCTCTTCTTCCCCCCTTCTATCCCAGGCATCTAGCCACACTACAAACCACTGACTATACCTCGCTTGGCCAATCACAGAAATCAGACATGCCAGAGATGGGGAATCTTTGCAACCAAGTCACATTATCAGCATCATCTGACAGAGGGTGCTGGGGCGTTTCTCAACATTAAGCCCCGCCTTTCCTGTACCACAAAATATCACGGAATCTTTCGAGCTATTCCATTTTTTATTGGGTAAGGTCAGCTGGTGAAATTTTTGTGTGCCCTGAAAATAAGAGAACCTTAACCAACGTATGTTAATTACTATTCTCTCGTTGCTGAGGCTAAACAACTGACCCGCAAAAACAGACGGAAAGGGACTTGTTGGGTTTGTGCTCTGTAGAGCTCTCAGTCCATAACTGGCTGGCTCCACGGCGGGGATGGCAAACACAAGGCAGCAAAGGTAGCAAAAGAGTTCAACAGCTTCTTTCTGCCCCTTTTATCTTACACTGACAATCAGATTAGGGCGGTGCCAAATAATCACTCACGTGTAGTGGTTTAGTAACCGTGCACCCTTTACCCCAGCATCACACTCCAGATTTATCTTCCTCTGGAAAAGGCTTTTTTGCCAGCATGAGGCTTTGGGGGGACATTCAGACCCAAGCCAGAACATGATATAACATTCCAAGAAAACTTTTGGAAAGATATAAGAGACTTTAACCTTCTTGACCTCTGAAAATCAAACAGGACAATGACCCCCTAAAGCAATAGAGGGAAACTGTCTCAAAGCTTATAGTGTCCTGTCCAGGTGAGGTTACGGCTCAGTTTGGTTTGATTTGGGGGGCGCTCATCTTATACTGTCAACTTGTAGACTTTTCAGCTAAGTTTCAAGTGGGTTTCAGTTTACTATTGTATCTCAAAAATGAATATAATAGTAGTTTTGTTTGTGATTTTTCGCCATTGCATTATTCTAGCCCCCTTATCTCAAGCATAAGGAAACTGAGCCTGAAATGGTTATAACAGAACCAACCATCTCACACATAGAGGAGGCATCAGTTCATTTTTTTCATGCCAATTCAGAAGTAGTCTTGGCGTTGGCTGAGTAATGATTTTGCTTTTAGCTGTAGCAGATAGTGATGAGCATCTTTCTGTTTTTTATCTTTCCTTCTGTATAATTCTCCAGCTGTAACCAATGTGAGAATCATTCCGGATAAATACACTTAGGAAAGATCATTAGATTAGATTTTTGTTCATTTCATGCATTAATGTGGATTGTCTAAGTTGGGTTAATTTTATCCAAGCACTCCAATAAAATCACTCTTGTTAAGTGACTTGGGAGTTTCATGGGGACGGTGACAAACTATTGAAAGTTATGTGGAAATACTCTGTCAGTTCTCTCCTTCATCTTTTCCTGCCACTACTATTAAGAGAGAAAAGAAAAATTAGTGTAGTCAGAAAATTCTCATCCTCTGGAAATGAATTAGCAGGACAAATGGACCAAATTAGCCATCTGTGCAAATAACCCATCCAGGGAGGTGACCTGTAAGTGCCTTTGGATGGGAATGAAGGGCTTCCAGTCTGGAGAGGGCTTGGGAAACCTGGACTCATAATTGTAAAGCAGTAAACCACGCAGTTGTGCTTTACCTTGCTGAAGATGATGTCATGGTGCTGCTGCAATGGATTTTAAAGTAAGAATCAAAATCTAGGGGATATATCGTTGCGTGCACAGAACTGTCTTGAGAATCAGAGCACAGCCCAGGACTGCTGTGATTCTACACGAGGGATAACA
The DNA here is from genome assembly GCA_004025085.1 of Thryonomys swinderianus. Taxonomy (NCBI): domain Eukaryota; kingdom Metazoa; phylum Chordata; class Mammalia; order Rodentia; family Thryonomyidae; genus Thryonomys; species Thryonomys swinderianus. Next base: position 70,379 of record PVIC010000525.1, on the reverse strand, counting down.
GCGATTTAGACACACAACAGGTGCTTCCTGGACCACTAAACTCCATGGAAACAGGGTCACAAAGAGGGAAGAAAAGAGGAAGGGAAGGATGGAGTAAGGTTAAAAAAAGGGGACAAAGCAAGAAAAGAAGGGGGAAAAAGGAAAAGATTTAGGGCACAAAAGAAAAGGATGAAAAGAAAGTTTCCTTAAAAATAAAATTTGGGCACTCAAAGTGTTAACATGTGGGGCGAGGGTCCTGATCCCCCACTTCAGTCTGGTTTATTCACTTTCATTTTCCTATTAAAAGTTTCTATTGCTCTTTCATTTATTTATTTATTTTCTGCACTGGAGATTGAACCTATATGTGATGGCCAAGCACTCTAACTCATCATTCCTTTTAGTTTTATTCTGATTCTTGAGACAGGGTCTCACTAAATCACTCAGGCTGGCCTAAGACATGTAATTCTCCTCCTGTCTCAGCCTCTTAAGTAGTTGGGATTAAAAGTATGAACCACTGTTCTCAGCTTCTTAGTGTAATCTTAAATATAGACATGATTAGCTTGCTTCCGCTTAAAATTCAGGGCTAGACCTCCACTGCCTTGAGTGAAAGGTGATTTATCAATTAAGTCTGCACGTTTTACCTCAGCTTTTTACCTTCCCCATCCATGACGTTCCTCAGTACCCTAGATTCTGTTGAAATTTGCAATGTCTATATAGAATACTTGCTTTTTCATACCCATGAAGGTTTTTCATATTCTGTTCTCTGGGCAAAATGAAAGACTGCACCTCAACCCCCAACATCACCTCTTTGATATTTCTAGTGAGCTTCTCAGTGAGCAAGATCACCTCAAAACTCTCCCGTAAAACTGTGCAAGCATCCCCACCCAAGCATGAGCTGTGAGGATCCTGTTGGCTTCTATCAAATGAACTGTGGTTCCTTGACATCGCTGAGCACCTGGTCATGAGCAGGCTTGAACACATGCTCATTATATCCTCACAAATATTGGAACGAAGGAAGCAGCTCCAACTAGTGTCAGAATAACCCTTGAAAAAGTACAAAACAAACCCTCTGAAGCTACGGTAGAATTCTGTGAGGAAGGCTGTTGATTTGTAGAGAATGAATAGCAGTGTGACTGGCTCTTGTCCATAGCAGCACATATGAACTGTGTGAATTCGCATAAGTCTAAGTCTTATGTGAGCCAGTTTTCACATGGCATCGATTTTCTCACTAACTAGTAGAAAAAAATCATTGATGTGTTCATTTCATATTTAGTCATGATTTTACTTTTTGGGAAAATCATGGTTTCAAGTGATGTTAGAACATCTTCATTTAGAGCGTCTGCACATCAACTGCAAAGGTTAAGTGTGTGGCAACTGAATACAGATTTATTTTTCCCGTTAAACAACTTAACAACTGGATGGCAAGATGATATGAAAGCAAAATTAGCGTGTCTGTTAAAATTGTAACACTAAACTAAAACACTGAGAGAATAACGGGATACAACCCTTTGAACAGGTGGTTTCCTAGTTTGTGTTATTGTATAAACATACATGAACACAAGTATATATTACACACATAGAACTATACACACATGTGTGTATAACTGTGACTGTTGCATTGTAGTTAACCATTTTTCATGCAGTAATTTCAAGGTTATGGGTTCCGCATCACAAGTGCATCACCCTCATTAAACACACAGTCATTGGGACCCAGTGTCCGCTCTGTTGCTTAACTCCTTTCGTCACTCTTACTCACTCCTGCCTGTTCTTGGCTTTTCCATCATTCTTCCTAAATAAAACACGTATGGTCATCCCCCCCACAGACATAGTCCCCCTCATTCAAGTGGAAATAAGAAGATTTCTGAATAAAAGCAGCTGAACAGACCACATTCAGCCAAACAGCACCAAACCGAGTGGTCCATTAGTCATAGTGAAGCAATGATCCATTGAAATGACCGAGTGGGTAACTGGGTCCACTAGGGAACAGTTCGCTACATCAGTGAAGTATTCCACTGAGCTCTTTCTGCTTCCACCCAAATGCAGAGCAAGGCATATGTGAATAATAGGGGTGCTCACACCATCTCTCCAATAGGAGCAGCCCTTACTTTCTCACACCTGAGAGCCACAACCACAGCCTCCATTCACAAAGATAAGAAGTGGTCCCCAAAGCTAGTGGTCCAGTACCTAGGCCATGCATGTTTCTCAGGAAAACAGACAAACTTCAGGGGACTGGGAGGACACTCTCTTCCTGAGATTTAAATTCACATTCCTCCTAAGAGAAGGGCACTATAAGGTTAACAACTTAGAACTTAGATATATATTTTTTAAAATCACTGTGTCCCCTCTTAAGATAAGTATTTCATATGATTGGAACTTTTTCCTAGTTTACTCCCTTTCTTAGCCACCATATTTTAGAGGTGGGAAGAAATCAAATGCATTCACCACACAAAGGCCACTCTAAAGTATATGTTTAAGTGTCAGATTAAAACTAACAAAGGGCAAGCCGGGTGTGGTGGCTCACACCTGTAATCCCAGCACTCGGGAGGCAGAGACAGGAGGATTGCTGAGTTCGAGGCTTGCCTGGGCTACATAGTGAGCTCAGAGCCAGCCTGAACTACAAAGTGAGACCCTGTCTCAAAAAAAATAAAAAACTAACAAAACAGAAAGCAGGGAGTTAAGATCTAAACTCCATTTTCAACTCACCCTATTGTGCCTAGGTATCAAAAGAGCACAAAAGAACTCAGGGTCATAGCTAACTACTTCTGTTGCCTTTCCCTTGCAGAGATATTGAACTTCAAAAAAATATTAAATTGGCATGAAATCGCCAAGTGCCCCTCACCCACACAGGCCAGTTATATGTGTGTATCTCTTAAAGGTGTATTTATACCTTTTCAAAAGTAGAAAAACATGTTATTTTCAGTAAATTCCCTTGTCTACATAATATGTTTTCTGGTTGGTGTGAGTTCATTCCCTTCATATATATATATATATGTGTGTGTGTGTGTGTGTGTGTGTGTGTGTGTGTGTGTGTATGTATATGTATGTATATGTATATATATTATGTTTATATAATGTAGAAGAAACTAATAAATAATAAGAAAACCAATAATAAAAATGAAAGATATCAGAAATAGGGAAAAATAGTTTTCTTATCAAATAACATCTAACAGCTTATTTATATTTAGTTTTATAAGGCAAACAATAAGCTCCTATTCAAGCTAAATTTTTAGTTCTGGGAGGACCTCCAACATCAGACATAATTTAACTGCTTTTTGTTATGTTTTAACTTCATCCAGCAGCAATAATTTTTGATTTCAGTATATTGGCAGGTAGGTAATATGGCTCCTGCTCAGAGTCAGGCTGCCCATGGGACCTGGAACACCTTTTTGTAGTTTTACTTGCGTTATTTTTGTACCGGGATTGAAACCAGGGCCTTCACAGTAAGCTCTCTCTAGTTTTTATTTTGCAACAAGAACTGGTTAAATTGGCCAGACTCAAGCTTTGTGATCTTACTGGCTGATCTTTGTGATCTTACAGGGCTCTTAGGTGACAGCCATGCACCACCATGCCTGACCTTCCTCTAAGATTCTTTCGCCCCAGTGTTGGGGCAGATATCTCTCCACTGTGCAACCGGGTCTGCTGTTTGGAACTAAGAGTGCACTAGCTTGTTGCATTATAGTAAAGCCCAGCTGGTCTCCTGTGATGAGTAACATTGCTGACTCAATGAACAGGAATTATGAAGACCTGTTATCCGGAGAACAATGGGGATTTGGGGAGAGAGGCACTCAAGGTGCTACCTTGCAGTCCTTGGAACTCTTCTCCATGGGTGTTCCTTTGCCCCATGACCTGAGACAGTTGTTCCAGCTGATTCATCTCTTCAAATGAGAGAATCAGTGGATGATGGAGGGTCTTTACCCACCCAAATCTCCCAAGTGAATTTGTCAAATAATTCTTCAGTTACCACCAAAGAAGAGTAGGGACCCTATCCTCTTTAAATACAGTTTCTATACTATGTGTTATTTTTAACTCCTCACAGAAGATAAATTAACACTCTTCCTTTAACCAAGTAGTGCAAGGCCTTTTTTACATCTAACAGTAAGAGCAAGAGTGTGGGATAAAAAGGACAAAAATCAAAATGAGCATTAAGGGGCCGGAGGATTAGCTCAGTGGTTCCGGCGCCTGCCTCGAAAACACAAGTTCCTGAGTTCGATCCCCGGAAACCACATACAATGCTGGGCATGGAGACTCACGCCCACCAGCAATCAATACCACATACCACAGTGTGGGGCGTGGTGGCTCGCGCCTGTAATCCCAGCACTCGGGAGGCAGAGGCAGGAGGATTGCTGAGTTCGAGGCTTGCCTAGGCTACATAGTGAGCTCAGAGCCAGCCCGAACTACAAAGTGAGACCCTGTCTCAAAAAAAATTTAGCATTAAGTTTACATAAGAAATTCACAAACACTCTGTCTCTCTCTGTGGGGTAGAAGTTCAAACTTCTTTCCTGTTTCCTAGATAATGCCAATAACCCTTTCCTTACCACATACAAATACACATCTTTCACTATCACTTAATCTTACAGGAGAAAAACTCAGACATTGAGAAAAATGTTCCATATTTGTCCTTCAAAAATTAGCTCAGTAACTGTAGAGTATGATAAAGTCTACAAAAAGGAAATAATTGAAGATAAAGAGAGTGTTCACGTGATTCATCAACCAGACTGTTTCAAAGTAAAGGACTCATGACAAAGACTACACTGGATTGAGAACAAGGACAGTAGGTTTAAACTGAGACCATCACAGGTGAACCTGGATATGGTGTTCCCATGCAAGTAAAGTTGTAAGATTTTTTGATGAGACTTTCAGCACCTGTCTTTAGAGAGTCAATGGGGAGAGTCAATGGGCTTACCAGAGTTTTAGAGAGGACCAAATGGACTCAGAAATCTCCAAGGAAACAAAGACATCCTTAGCTATTATGACAGATCTTTAAGAGGTAATCAGGCCATAACTTAGCTGATACAATGGAATAGATACGAGAAATCAGAATGAGCAGAGCTCTGCTACTTCATAGATGTGGGAAATTCTTGTTCATAGGGTACATCACAGGTGTTTTGTTTTGTTTTGTTTTTGAGTAAAGGAATGATATCTTTTGGCAGTATTTGGGAAAATGTGCACAAATTGTCCAACTAATCCCACATGGTCTTTGAGTCTTCTCTATTGCAAAATAACGACTGCAGTGTGATCAAGGCCACAAATGGAATGAATAAGAAACTCTGATATATAGGAAATACATTAATATTTAAAGCAGGATAAAACCTACACTGCAGAACTGAAGATATTCCTTTCAGTTCTGCTAGCTTGATATCTAGCTTACTACTGTTAGAAAATATTTGTCCTCTTATGGATCTCAGTCATAGATTTTAAATCTCTGAAATAGATATGTTCCTTTATCTCTACATACTATAGAATGTGAAGCTCATTAGTGTGTGGAGAAGAATTTCTTTTCTATCTTGTCTACCTGAGAGCTCTTGTCATGCCCCACTCATTGCCTCTGTGAGGCTTTTTCTTTAAAATGCCTTCCAGTAGGCTCATCCAAACAATCTAGCCACCTGTGTGTTTACTCTATCCTTCCAACATTGCACAGCCATGTAGCATGGCTCAGTCCAACCACACAGAAGCAGAAATGTGTTGACCTGGGCTTCAAGAAAAGCTCTTATTTCTGTTGTTTTTAAAGAACAACTATCAGAGTCTTTTGGGGTTTTTTCCTTTCTTGAAATTCATTGAACATCATTATAGTTTCAGAGATGAAGCAGCCATCTTTTAACAATGAATGAAAGCTGTTGCTCTACACTGCGGAAGATGTGTTAAGAGAGTCACTTTTATCTAGAAACACAATCCCAGGCCTCCACCTAATTTTCTTCTTTTTATCATGTAAGACAAATAAATACCTGCTTTCCAAGCCCCCTGTGATCAAGATTTTTCTTACAACTAAAACCATACAAAATTGGCATGATATCAGTTAGCTCCTGCTGAGTAACAAAAAAATCTCACAAATGTACAGCCCAGTGGGGTAGTTCTGCTGATATGTAAAGGACTTCTTTTCAATGATTCTGGGATCTATAGGCAGAGAGAGGCAAGCTAATCTAGAAAGACTTCAGCAAGCCCAGCTTCTCTTTACTTCATGTCCTCTATCATCTTTGAGAGTTGGTGTTGTGAAATTATTTGTAATACCCATACAGGAAGCCTTGTCTCCATTTATTTTTAGCTAGATGTTTGCTCTTCTTAATACACAAGACCATTGAATGACCTGTTTATTATTGAGTTCACTGTAAGTTAAATGGGAAACTTTTGGACGTGCAAGGAAATACCCTACACCGCTAACTGAATTTCTACTGAGATAATTATATCATTAGATTCACATATACAGGTCCAAACTTTCATCCATCTTCAGGGACTTTGGAAGGAGACAAGGAAAGAAAACAATATGTGAAGGAGCTTCAGTTCCTGGTTTATGTTTGCAAGCTGAGATAACACAAAGTGTTCTCTATTCTTGACATTCAGTAATGATCACTTATTACTCATGGACAGCACATTACACTTTAGTCATCTATTTAGGATAATACTTGTCTTTGCCTGAAAGCAAAGCTTCCCACTACTTACACAGGCTCTTCTATGGCCATTTTAAGTAAACAATCCCTATTGTTTCCTTGATTAAATGATTCAAGTTAAAAAAAAAAAAACTTGTGTAATGTTTTGCAAAGGTGTGTTCTTGACCTTAACCGAGTTGGAACTGGAAAGCAGAATGTCCACTGTCTCAGATGAAAAATAACTTGGTAAACACTTTACTCCTTTATTACAATATGTCAGAGGTTAACTTGACACTTTTTTGGCAAAGTATGTCCTCCTACTATCCCATGCCTAGGTAGGGACATGGCTGGCTTTGGCCTTGAAATGTGAATAGAAAATACCCTTTGGGTTTAACATAGCATTCAGCAAACTACAACATGCAGATCAAATCTGGCCAGTGATGCTTTAATGGAACACAGCCACCTACCTCATTTGTGCACTGTCTAAGACTTCTAGTGCAGGAAAACAGCAAAACTAAATGGATTTAATAGAGACTCAATAGACTACAGAGCATAAAATATGTATTATCTGACCCTTTACCAAAAAAATGAAATGTTGACCTTTTGTTTAGGCATATTAAAAATTTGTACCTGGTCCTTTCCCTTTCTCCTTAACTGCCACTTGGAAGGGTTCAGACCAATTTTGAAAGTATAACTGGATCTTGCAGAGACCTGTCATGAGAAAGCTTAGATTTCTGAATGGTCGCATGGGGTAGAGGCTTCTTCTCTAACCATAGGTCCATCCTCCACTCCCAAGACAACCTTGGTACAACCATGTGGGGGGGAAAAAAAACAGTAGGTTGTATTAAAATACTGAGGTCTGAAAGACACTTGTCATAGCAGCAAACACTAAATGATTCAAGAGCAAAGCACAGTACTCTATACTAATATGATATTTTTAAATTGAGTACTTTGGGCCCAAAATTGAAGGTGTTAATTTGAGACCTACATCAAAGTTTGGAAGAAACAAAAGTGGTTACCATTTTCTCCAATATTAAGATGAGAAGATAGAGGAAGCTCAGAGGCAAATTCCAACAGCATCATTAAAGTCTCCCTCATGTGATGTGACTTGGAGAAAATAGAGGCTTCAACCTCAAAATTGTATCTCCCAGCTGCCTTATCGCTAAACCCTCCCTGAGAGGTTTTTTATTTTTAATTTTATTATTGTTTTTGTTGAAATGTGAACATCCCAGAAAATCACTAGTTTTTGCATATTAGGAAGATTTGATTACTCACTTTTAAAAGGAAGGCTAGATAAGCCAACCAAAAAATATATGTTTATTCTCTCAAAACACTTAAAATCCTAACATCTGGTGCAAAAGGTTGTGAAAAGAGGTAGATGCTTCCTGAAAAAGGTCACCTAACTGTGCCCCTTTACTGAGCAAGTGCCCAGCATGATTCAGAGGTGCTCCCAGAAGTCATCAGGAATCCAGACATTTTCTGGACACAGAGGCCATGACACCTTCCCTACCTACAGTGTCCTCTGTCCTTCGCCTGCCTCATCACCTCCTCCACTCCATGAGTCACTTCCCCTGAGAATTCCTCACATCCATCCTGTCTTACGTAAGCTCTGCAGTAATAAAGGTCTTAGGAAAACATGAGACCATACTGCAAGTGCACATCTACACATCTGTCTTCTTAACAGGCTTGGGGCCAAGGTCATTCCCTGGTATACTTTTTGGAATACAGAATATACTCACTAAATATTTGTGAAATTAATAGAAAGCTGCCCTCTAGACCCCTGACTTTCCAAATCTGTTTAAGACTCAAAAGAATTAGAGAGATATATAAAAATATGGATCCCCAGGCCTACTGAATCAGAATCCCCGGACTAAAAAAAAAAACACAAAACTGCATTTTTCACGAAGTGATAGTGAGACATTGAGTTCTATGTGCCTATCTTTTTAACCATGGAACTTTCCAAGGCCAGGAATCTGAGTACACTTCAGTCCCTTCCTTTGTGTTCCAATCAGATCCTCTGAAGTACCATGGAAGTGAGGTAGAGATCATCATTCTAATGATGTCTGTAATCATGGCTGTCCACTACAGAGAAACTGTACTTGATGCATCACGCAACCATACCTGCTGTCATGGAGATTATACCCAGGAAGTTAAGCAAATGAACATCATAATATGTTTGTAATAAGTGTTAGATGAAGAATTAAACCAGGAGAGTATCAGGAAGTATTAAATAAAAGCCCAATTTTAGGTGCAGCAATTAAAGATGGTGATACTGAGAAGGTGACATCATGTAAAGACTTGAAGGAGACTGAGAATTATATCCAAGGGAAATATTCATAAAAAAGAACAATTGGCCCTAATGTATGTTTCTTATTTGTGACAAGTTTGAGAAACAGGCAAGTGGTGACTGAAGTAGACTTAACAAGGGTTCAAGTGACATAAAATGGAGCCCCTCAAAATAGGGATATTCCATCAGATAGTGCCTGGCAGGCTCTCAGAAGGTCTTTGCTTACTCTCTCTGGGAGACGAAAAGCCATTGAAAGGCATTGGGTAAAGAAGAACTAGGTCCTGATTTCCCTTCTGACAGTATCGTATGGTTTTATGCTGAAATTAGACTGAAGTAGGAACAGAAGCTCAGCAGGGAAACTGTTAGAAAGCTATTGCCCTGATTTATGCATGAGAGTGTTACAGGAAATAATACCAGAGATGAAATATGAAGTATACTTTCCAACCTGCTAACTGTTTGATAAGCCAAGTTCTTGTTCTCTAAAAATTGGGGAATTAGTACTATGAATAATGGAGGTTAAAAGTAAAAAGATATTTATTTTTTCTAGATTTGAGTCATTATTGGTACACTTTATATACACATCATGATCACACTCAACACTGAGAATTTGTACCAGTATGTGACACATCTTGATTTCCGTTTTTCCCCATTCCCCTGCCCACCCTACAACAAACTACCCCTATATACATAGGTTTTATTTCCCTTTTACCATCACATTTTTTCTTTCCCCTTGTTACTAACCCCTACCCCTTTTCCCCTTGAACACTTTCTATTTCAAAATATCTATCATACATTCTAGAACTCATTTACATCTTCAGTTTCTCATACCAGAGAAAAGATGCAATATTCACACACCTATAATCTATGTATTTCACTTATGAGTATGTCCTTGAGGTACATCCATTTGAGTATAAATGACTCAAACTTATCATTCTCTATGGCAGAGTAATATTTCATTTTATTTCACACACACACACACACACACACACACACAGTTCTTTATCCAGTCTTCAGCTCATGGGCATTTGGGTTGTTTCCAAGATTTAGCTATCACAAACTGAGTTACTATAAATGTGGATGTACATATATTGCTGCGATATGAATCATTTAACTCCTTCATGTATATATCTAGCAGGAGAGTAGCAGAATCAAATGGAACCTCTCATCCTAGTTTTTTAAGGAATCTCCACACTGATCTCACAGTGGTTACACCAGTCTACATTCCCATCAACAGGGGAGAAGGGTTCCTTTTTCTCCACAGCTTCACCAGCATTTGTTGTTGGCTAATTTAGAGATAGCAGCCATTTTTTATGGAGTGAGATGGAATTTCAGTGTTGTTTTCATCTACATCTCTCCATTGACTAGGAATGTTGAGAATTTCTTCATATGCTTCCTAGGAGCTTTTACTTATGCCTCTGAAAAAGTGTCTGTTCATTTCAGATGCCTATTTTTGAAATGGGTCTTTAAATTTGGGGCGACTGATTTTTTTAAGCTCTTTATATATTCCAGATAGTAGCCCTTTCTCTGAGAAACAGCTGGTAAAAAAAATGCTTCCCACACTGTAGGTTGTCTTTTCTTTCTGCTGGTGATTCATCTTGCTGTGCAGAAGCTTTTTAATAAGGCAAGATCCCAGATGTTAATTTCTTCTAGTTCTCGTGCTTCAGAGGTTTTTTTCATAAAACCTTTCCCTAAGCCAATGTCTCCAAGAGTTCTACCTAATCTGTTTTGCAGCAGGTTTAGTGTTTATATTTTAATGTGTAGGTCTCTAATCCACTTTGATTTTAGTTTAGTGCATGTTGAAAGAGATAGGTCTAGTTTTAGTCTTTGGCAGACTAAAGCCCAGTTTCTCTAGCACCATTGTAAAAGAGGCTGTACTTCCTCCATTGAGAATATTTGGCTCCTTTGTCAAAGATGAGGTAGCTTAATGTACTTGAAGTTGTTTCTGAATCTTCGAATCTATTCCACTGTTCCTTAGGTCTGTTACCTTGCCAGTACCATACAGTTTTTATCACAGTCTCTGTGTAGTATAGTTTCCAATTGGGGATCATGATACCCCTTGCCATGTCCTTGTTGCTTAGAATTGCTTTCTCTATTCTAGGTCTATTTAAGTTCCAAATGAATTTTTGAATTATTTTCTTTAGATCTGTGAAATTGTTGGGATTTCAGTCAGGTTTGCATTGAATTATATAGTTGCTGTGGGAGTATCACGATTTTGATAATATTAGTTCATCCTACCCAGGAACAAGTGGTGTCTTTCCATTTTTTGATACCCTTTTCAATCTCCTTTCTCAGAGTACTATATTTTTCAGAGTAGAGGTCTTTTACTTCCTTTGTTAGAGTGATTCCTAGATTATTTCATTTTTTGGATGCTATTGTGAAAGGAACTGACACCCCAATTTCTCTCTCAATAAGTCTGTTATTTGTGTGTAAAAAAGCTATTGACTTTTGAGCACTGACCATGTATCCAGCTACACTATTAAATTTGGCAATTAAATCTAGCCATCTTTTGTTGAGTTTTTAGGATCTTCTATAAAGTGTATATATCATCAGCAAATAATGAGTTTATCTTATTCTTTTCATATCTTTATTCCTTTTATTTCTTTCTCTTGTCTAATTGTAATGGCTGTTTCCAGAACTGTATTGAACAGGAGCAGTGATAGTTGACATCTTTGTCTTGCTCCTGATCTTAGTGTGAAAACTTTTAGTTTTTGACCATTTAGTGTGATGTTAGCTATTGATTTCTCATAAATAGCTTGTATTAGGTTGATACAAAGCCCTTCTATTCCAATTTTCTGTAGGGCTTTGATCAGAAATGGATGTCAGATTTTGTCAAATGCTTTTTCTGCATCTATTGAGATGACCGTATGGTTTTTGTCCTTGATTCTATTAATATGGTGTATTACATTCATTGATTTACATATGTTGAACTATCTTTGCCTCCCTGGGATGAATCCAACTTTGTTGGGGTGTATGATCTTCTTGATGATTCTCTGTATTCTGTATGCCAGTGTCTTATTGAGGATTTTTGAATCAATGTTCATTAAGATTGGCCTGTAGTTCTCTTTTGTTTTTGGGTCTCTCTCCTTTTGGAATCAACATGATGATTACTTCTAGGAATGAATTTTGGAGTACTGCTTCCCTTTTGATTTCATTAAAAACTTTGAGAAGTAGTGGTGTTAACTCTTCTTTAAATATTTTATAGAATTCAGCAGTAAAGCCCGGGCTTTTCTTTGTCAGTAGATTTTTTTATTACAATTTATTATAATTTCAATTTCACAGATTGATATTGGGGTGTTTAACATTTTTATATCTTCTTCATTCAACTTTGGAAGTTCATATATATCTAGGAATCTAACCATTTCTTCTATGTTTTCCATCTTAATGGAGTACAAATTTTCAAAGTAGCTGTTTATTATCTTCTGGAATTCAGCTGGATCTGTGGTCATTTCCCCCTTTTCATTCTGAATAGCATGGATTTGAGCCTTTTCTTTCCTTTGTTTGACAAGGTTGGCTAAAGGTCTGTCAATTTTGTTTATCTTTTTAAAGACCAACTCTTTGACTTCTTCATTTTTTTGTATTATTCTTTTAGTCTCCATTGCATTAATTTCTGCTCTGATCCTTATAATCTTCTTCCTAGGATGTGCTTTGGGTTAGTCTTGTTCCTCTTTTTCTAATAGCTTGAGGTTCAGCATTAGATTGGTTATTTGAGCTTGCTCTGTTTTCCTGGTGTAAGCATTCGCTGTTGTGAATTCCCCTCATAGAGCTACTTTCATTGTGTCCTATAGATTCCTGTATGTTGTACTGGAGCTATCATTTAATTGTAAAAACTGTTTAACTTACTTTTTTAATTTCTTCTATGACCCATTGTCACAGTGTTTGTGATGATCTTGGGATTTCTTTTGTTATTCAGCTCCAATTTCAAGGTACTATGATCTGATAGTAAACAGGGTATAAATTCAGTTCTTTTGCATTTACTTAAACATGTTCTATGAACTAGCATGTGATCTATTTTGAAGAATGACCCATGAGCAGCTGAGAAGAATGTTCATTCTGACTTTGAGGGGTGAATACTCTATAGGCATCTATTAAGTCTATTTGTTCAAAGATTTGGTCCACTTCAAGTATTTCATTATTGACTTTTTTGTCCAATCTATCTATCAATTTGTGACAGTGGAGTACTGAAGTCCCCTACAACTATTGTATTAGTGCTTATCTGGCTTTTCGTATCCATTAATATTTGTTTTACATAGTTGGGTTCACTAGAATTTGGTGCATAAATATTTGTGAATGTCATCTCTTTCTCTTGGATTGTTCCCTGCACAAGGATGTAGTGTCCTTCTTTGTCTCTCTTCATCAGTTTTGGTTTGAAATTTATTTTGTCTGCAAATAAGTATGTCGCTCCTGCTTTTTCTGCAGTTTCCTATAGCATGGAGAATTGTTTTTCATCCCTTTACTTTCATTCTCTGGCTTTCTGTCTGAATTAGGTGTGTTTATAGTATGTAGTATATTGTAGGATCTTGCTTCCTAATCCCTTCTGCCAGTCTGTGTCTTTTAATTGGTATATTGAGACCATTGACATTAATGGTTATGTCTAATATATACTGGTTTATCCCTGTCATGACGTTTTCCTATTCTTGGCACTTTTACTCTTTATTTCTGCCCCCTAAAATATTCAGTTTCTTGCCTTGTCCACTGTATCCTCTCTGCTGGGTCTCAAGGGTTTGTAATCTTCACTGGGTTTTCCAAAATATTCTTTAGAATGTTTTGGAGTGCAGGTTTTGTATTTGTGAAGTTTTTCAGGTGTCCTTTGTCATGGAAGTATCCTATTTCCCTGTCAATTTTGAATGACAGCTTTGCAGGATGCATTAATCTAGGTTGGAAGTTGTTTTCCTGAAAGGTTTGAAACACTTCATTCCAGGCCATCTTTACCTTGAGTGTTTGCATTGAAAAGTCTGCTGTGATCCTGATGGGCTTCTTGCATGTGCTTTTTTTCTTTTCTGTAATTGCTTTCAGTACTTCATACTTTTGTTGGATATCTGGAATCTAGATAATTATATGCCTAGGTGTAGATGTTTTTATCACAGCCATTTGGAGTCCTGCATGCCTCATTTATCTGTGTGTCCCTTTGTTTTCCTTTTCCTGTGAAATTTTCTACCATTATATCTGTGAACAGTTTTTTATATATGTATCTTTTTCACTGTCTCCTATTTCCTCAGTGACTCCACTCAGTCTTATGTTATTCTTCTTTGTGTTGCCTAGGAGCTGTTGGATTGATTTCTCATGCTCCCTTGCCATATCCCATGAATTATTCCTTTCCTGTTCATTGGCTCCAATCCTTTCCTCTAGGTCTGAAATTCCTTCCTCATATTCATTGATCCTACTTCGCAAACTTTCCTTGGAGTTTTTAATCACATAGAACTCTATTTGAAGCTGTTTAACAGGTTCCATTGCTTTAGTTATCTGAGATTCTATCATGTTCCTAAATTCTTCTCTAACATGAGAGATAATCATATCTCTCACTGTGGAGAGTATCCCTGTTTTTATCTCAGTTTATTTTTGATTTGCATTTTACTAGATCTTCTGTTACAATATCAGGGAGTTTGAGCTTCAGCTTGCTTTATTTCCCTTTTCCCTGGATTCCCCTGTGGTGATGATTTTGTATCTGGACTTTTGGATGTTTTTCTCATTTCTATTCCTTTGTCGTTGCTGATGTTATTGGTTGAACTCCTTGTCTGCAGTCTAGGCAATGTTTGTTGCAAGTCTCTTTCTCCCTAATATTTGGAACACTTAGGAGATGGCTACTTCCTGGATTATCCTCCTTGGATCTGTAATGGCCCTTATGTGATCTCAGTTCTGGCACACCATAGGAGGTATCTGAACGGAGCAATCACATTGTCTTTGTTGACATAATACAATCGGTATCATCAACAGTATCAAACACAGCACATGAAGTGATAAGCTTTGGTGAGTACTATCACAATACTTTTAGCCTCATGATGTGATGGACTGGGCACAGGAACGTGTGGAAGGCCTCTGTCTATGTTCCAGCACTGTTGCTGTACTTATTCAGTGTCCATAGACAAGTAGGCATTGTCTCTGGAGGCTGTTCTCCATGTAACAGTTGTATCTAGTCTGGCCCACAAGGAAATGGAGACTCTGCAGCCTTCTGATCTCGCCCCAGTCACAGGAAAGCAGGTCCCCTGCACCTCAGTCTGTGCCGCTTCCCCTGACAGCCCCACAAAGAGTGCAGAATCCACACCTTTCCGGTCTGGTCCTGGTTGTGGGCAACCTGCTGGGGAATGCGCCACATGGCACCCAGGCAGGAAGATATTTATTGATAGGAAAGTTCCCGAGGGGCAGGAGGGGTCCCGAGTGGGTAGACCAGGAAAGCCCACTTTACAGAGGAGTTTTATAGGATGCTACTCACATGGGCACAACATGAGCCACAGCCATGAGCATCCAATGAGGTTACAAATATAATCCCTTGGGAAATGGTGGTCCCTTTGGGAAACAAGTCATGTACCAAGTGTGGATGGAAAGAACAGAGATTTTCCTAGGAATCTGTGGGTCCAGAGGTCTCTGGTCATCCACTGGGGTGACTGATGCCTACCTACATTTCATTAGGCCCAGTGTTTATTCTTTAAGGAAGTATACAGGTCTGGTCATCTTGTCTATCTTGAGGCCTACTTTTCAGCTGATGTCTCTGGTGCGAGTGTGGTGTTTCACTTTTGTTCTGGCCCTCTCAGGGACCTTGCCCTGTCTGACTGCCTATAATATTGCTACCTAGCTCATCTATCTATAATAAAAGGGTGATGGGTGAGACCAGAATATGTCAAGGTGAGTCAATGAAAAGAGAGTCAAAGACAGCTCCAGAACTTTGGGTGTTAAGCAACTGAAAAGAGAGCTTTATCATTTATTGTGCTGCAGAAGATAAGAAATTGAGTGGATCGGGGTACAGAGCAGAAGCTCAGTTGGGTTTGTTGAATTGAAACACCCAAGAGGAGACCTCATTAATCTATACATTTCTTCCTCTCAGACCTTTTTAACATTGGCCTTCAGTGTCCTAAATTGAATCTCCACCTTCAAAGGAAAGGGACAGTTGCGTATGTTAGTGAAATTAGTCTTTGAAACCACAGAAGACATTAATGTGTATGCATCAAACACGCAGAGTGATGTCATTGACCCCAAGAACTTTTGACTTGGCCTTTGCAAAACCAGACCAAATGCAACTGGGACCCACAGCACCCTCAGATTCCTGGGCCAAGGAGTCCAAGTGAAATTTTTTTTCTTTGCAAGTAAATAACTTTCCTTTCTAGAAGCCATCATAGCTTGCCAAATTTTGGATAATGAAATAATAACGTAAGGGAATGTAAGTAACAACTGGTCTGGCAAACCTACCCCTTCTTGCCCAGGAAGTAAAGCATGATGTAGGCCTAAAGGACCTGTGATTTCAGCTGAGAACATCTAAAACCCATTAATTTCCTTTTGAAAGAAACTAGAATGCACTCTCGCAACCCATGTCCCACTTCTGTCCCATCTCGCAACCACCAGCTCTGCCCTCGCTTCCACCCATCAAATCTGGCTAGAAACAGCTGTCACCACAAAAGTCATGTAGGGCCAGGACAGCCAGCTGGCTCTGTTATTCACAAACAAACTAACCTTGGGGGTTTATTTTGAGCAAAGGGGCTTCCTTTCCTGTGTTCTTCACAGCCATCCATATTTTTGCTCTTGAGTAAACAAACGCCAACTCAAACACTATATTGAACCATATTGTCAGTGTTCAGGATCACTACCCATCGGTGCTTTTCAAAATTTCCCCTTCTAATTAAAATCCTTTATCTCTTGACAGCTTTATCAAATGAAGACAGAAACACCCAGTTTAAGCCACCTGATTCACATCTGAAATTCTGCTTCGTAAACATTGTCCCGTTGACGATTTTAATGATCATGTCTCAAATTGTAGGCGGAAGTCATAGAATTAACAGATGACATAATGCAATATTTAAAATTTTCGAGAAACCAGTAAGTGTATCTGTTGCAGCACAGCACCACCTACTGGCCAGATGCGAAAAGAACGTGGGGAGGGGACGAGAGAAAGAAGAGGGCTGAAAACGCTGGTGAAGAGCTGGGGATGTGGAGTTTGAAGGATTAAAAGCGAAAAAAGAAAGGAAGAGAAGGACTGTGAATTTCTGCTGCTACAATTCTAAACTCAGGAAACAACTCAGAAAGTTTAGGTGAATTCACCAGGCAGTCAAAAGGTTCTCAGTTGTCCTAATATTTCCAACGTTTAAAAAAGTCATCGGCCAGTATAGTATTTGAGAAAAGACACATATATGGATCAATGGGACAAAATAAAGTTCAAGTGTAGACCAGCATTTTGAGTCCATTATTTTTCTAACAAGTTATAAAAACGATTCAATGACAAAATGGAAGTCTTCAATAAATTATTTTGAAACTAACAAGACATATACAAACTCAGTTACTTTCTCATGCTTTGAGGAAAAATTAGCTAAATATCATAACCTAAATGCAAAAATATAAAACTAAAAAATTCCTAGAAGAAAGCATAAAATAAATTCTATAGTTCCTTGCTTTATGCACAGAAATCTTGGCTATGACAGCAAAAACAAATCATTAATTTAAAAAATGGTAAATGGGCACTATGAAAAGTTAAGAATTTCTGCTTAAAAACTTCTGACTCTTTTAAGAGAAAAGGAATGCTAAATGGCAAATGATATTTGAAAAGCATAAATCAGACAAAGAATATGAATCGAGTCGACATCGAACTCTTAAATAGTAAGAAAAATCTAAATTGTCAAAAGTTCAAATGATTTAAACAGATAAAATTCTCAAAGTTAGTAATGAAAAGGAGTCTGGAAATTACAAACACACTGAAACACCATTACATACCTATAGCGATGGTCACTTTTTTTATTAACTTAGAATAGCAAAGGATGAAAAGTGATTTGGGAATCTTATTTTATTAATGATTAAAAAAACCCACCCAGGACTTTAGAAACAGCTTCTTTGGAAGGGAGCAGGCAGTATTGGGACTGCAGCCAGTGTGTTCACATGGACCTACAATTTCTTTCTCTGGTTAAATGTACACTTGCTGCAGTGCTCTTGCTTCTAGGGATTCCCCCCAAGTGAGATGAAAATTTTTTGTATAATGTGTGTGTGTATGGATATCATAAATTTTTAAATTCTATACGATTGTTCATAACACCCCATCGGCGATCACCAAAATTGTATCCGCAAACAGGTAGATGATAAACCGCAACTTAAGGAGTAAATGCTAAATGATAAAATTGACAGGCCGGGCACGGTGGCTCACGCTTGTCCAAATCCCAGCACTCGGGAGGCAGAGGCAGGAGGATTGCTGAGTTCGAGGCTTGCCTGGGCCACATAGCGAGCTCAGGGCCAGCCTGAACTACAAAGCGAGACCCTGTCTCGAAAAAAAATTTAAAATTGACAGAACTGCTGATCCATTGAACAACACAGATGCATCTGAGATGGGTTATGTGAAGGAAGAGAGTCCAGTCTCAAACAAGCCACCTGCAGACGCTACTACTCTGTTCCACGATGCTTGGACAGGTGAAAAGTGAGCTGCAAAGACAGAAGAGACCAGGGGTTGCTGGGGTTTGGGAGAAGCTGATTAGAAAGGCAAGAGAGGACAACCGTTTAGATTCAGATAGTGATTACAGCAAAGTGTGCATTTATCTAAATCATTAGAACTACATGAAGAAAGACAAAAATGCACCACATGTAAAGTATAGTGACTGAGTTGTTAAACAGTGGCCATATATTATATACATGAAACTGGTTCTTATGTGCTCTCACACCTTATTTGTGCTCCTGACTGTTCTTAAAATAGAACACTTGCAAGATAAAATGAACATTGTTTCCTGCCTCCAAGTTCCTACCTAAGTAAAACAAACTGAAACTTAAGTGGCAAGTTTTTGGTGTAATGTGAACAGTTACATTATTCATATTTTAATGATCAAAATGCGCTTCTCACACTGAGTGGGTTGGGCTTGCACTTAACATGTGTATGTACATACATAGCTCATGTCGGGGACTGCACCCAGGGAAGCCCTGCCACTGGGCTCCATCCCAACCCTTCTCCTTTCTTTTCTTTTTGAGAATGAGTCTTGTTTGTTTTCAAATTAATTTCCTTAATAGTTGTCACGTTCAACACAGGGAATATATTGTGGTACTTCTTTTTTCCCCCAACTGCCTCCTCTCTTCTCCATTCTTCTTTGTCTCCTTGTTTACAAAAGCTGTGTTTCCATCTATTCTTTTTTCTTTTCCCTTCCTTCCTTTCCTCCTCTCTCTTCCTTTGTCACCGTTTTTATTTGAACATTTTCTTATGATATCCATACACACACACACACACACACACATTATATATACACTTCAATACTTATTTACACTTTTGGTTTCTCGTACCATAGGAACAATGGGATATTTAAACATGCGTGTCCACTTTATTTTACCTAAGAGTATTGTCTCAAGGTGCATCCATCTAGCTAAAAATATCTCATTTATCCTTATTTATGGTAGAGTAGAACTCCATTGTATAAAAATACCACATCTCCTTATTCATTCATCCATTGGTAGGCATTTGGGCTGTTTCCAAGATTTAGATGTTACAAATTGTGCAGCTATAATACTTTTAATTCTTTCCAAAAGATACCAGGAAAGTGAAAAACTGAGTCAAATGGAACTTCTAATTTTAATTTGTGAGGAATTTCCACACTGATTTCCACAATGACTTCACCACTCTATACTTCCACCAACAGTGGAGAAGTGTTCCTTTCTCCCCAAAACCCCTCCAGCATTTGTTATTAATTAATATTCTGATAGAAATCATTCTCTGGGGGGAGAAAAGAATCTCAGTGTGGTTTTCATTTGTGTCTCTCAAATGACCAGTGATGTGGAACATTTTTTCATGCATTTCTTTGCCAGTTGAACTTTTTCATCTGTGAAGAGTCTGTCCATTGCAGATCCCATTTTTAAAATCGTTTTGGGGTCTTTAAATTGTGAAAGTCTGATTATTTTGAGTTCTTCATATATTTTAGAGGTTAGTCTACTGTCTGAGGAATAGCTGATAAAATTTCTTTTCCCATTCCATGGGTCATCTCTTCACTCTGCTGCCGGTTTCTTTTGTTGTGCAAAAATTTTTAGAAAGATGAGACCCCGGTTGTTAATTCTTTGTGAAAATTCTTAGGTGGTCAGGGTTTTGTTCATAAGGTATTTTTTGTCTTCACGTATGTCTTTAAGAGTTCTACCTATTATATTTTCCAGCACATATTGGTCTCTCTGTTTTAAGAGTTATATCTTTGATCCATTTCAGTTTTAGTTTAATGCATAGAGAAAGAGATGAGTCTAGGTTTAATCTTCAGCTTGTGGAAATCTACTTTTTCCAGCACCACTTATTAAAGAGGCTGTCTTCCTTCCAGTGAAAATGTTTGGCTCCATCATCAAAGATAAGGTGACTGAGTATGTCTGCAGTTATTTCTGCATCTTCTAATCTGTTCCATTGATCAAAAAATGAAATTCTTAGGAATCCATCCAAGGAAAGAAGTAAAAGGTCTTTACTTTGCAAACTACACTAATCTCCAAAGAGGATACCAGAAAATGCAAATATATCACTTGTGTCTGGGAAGGAAGAACCCTGTAGCAAAAATGACCATACTCCCACAAATTATACAACTTTTATATGATCCTGATCAAAATATCAATAGAACACCTCACAGATTTAGAGAATAAAAATACTGAAATTCTTTTAGAACCAGAAGAGACTTAGAACAACAAAAGCAATTCTGGGCAACCAAGGCAAGGCAGGGACCAAGTGTGATTTCCAACTTGAAAGTATACTACAAAGCTATCATGCTGAAAACAGCATGATACTGGGGCTGGAGATTTAGTTAAAGTGGTACCGTGCCAACCTTGGATGTACAAGGGCCCAAGTTTGATCCCCGGTACCGAAAAAAAAAAAAACAGCGTGATACTGAGACAGAGTCTTGTTGTCTTGTCCAAAGGAAACTTGAATTTGAAATCCTCCTGCCTCAGCCTTCCTACATACCTGGGATTACAGGTATGATTCATGGCATCAAGCTTAATGCAATCTGAATAGAATTTCAAAGTGAATTTTGATCTTTATGAAATGCCTTCAGGAACACTTTCCAGGTAGCTAACCCATTAGATAATAAGTGAATGCTCAGTTCTGGAATGCAGTTATTTTCTTTTCAAACTCCTAATTATATACACATCTGCCCTCATGGAAGTGACAACCCTAGTGACATCTCGGCTCCAAGAACAGTTGATAGGTGTTGCCTCCAGGCAGAACTTTCTCTGTGCTGAATTTATGATGTCAGCAGTCAGGCCAACCAAAGCAAGCAGGGAGAAATATTAAAACCTCCTAAGAGTGAAGGTCATTTGGCTGCATTAACATTTGTCTCACCCGGGGTTTTCTCACTCCAAGAGCCACGAACATGTTTCCTGGGCTATAAAAATTCAAGTATTTCTGCTGTGTCTGTCACCTGAAGTCCAGTGGTAGAAATCACTGCAGGATATTGTAGCGATCAGAAGCACCAAGGACCGGTCCCAGAACAGTTCACTCTCTTAGGCAAGATTTATTTGGTATAGAGTGTAGGGTTGGAGTCGTGATGGGATGTTTCAGAGACACAGGAGAGGAAAGCAATGTCACCAGAGAACGTTGAATATTGTCCTTAAGAGGAAAATCCTACAAGAGGGCCTGTGCGTTCACCCATATGATGCCTGCGAAGTAGCCACTGACCGGGTTGACTGCAGAATATGGATGATGAAAGATCATAAGAGCAAATACTTGAACACTTAGCCTGCTCCAGCTTTTTCAGTATAAAGTGTTACTGCATGATAAAATTATGTTTAGAAAATACAAAAACTCAACACAAGTTTTTGAAAATTCAAATCTCTTATCAAATTAACCTAGTTGGTGCTGAATGAAAACAGTGAATAAATCTTAACTAGAAAAAATTCTAGCCCTGTATGGTGTAACGAGTTTGCCCTTGGTTATGATATTAGAATGACTTATGCATTAAGTTTTCCTTGAATTTTGTCCATGAAGTAGAAAGCTAAGGGTGTTAATTAACTCCCATCATTTTTTCTAGTTCTGGGTCTCTAATAAACATTTGGAGATGAAGTCTCACCATATGAATTTCTGATAAATGGTTTAGAAATAATTGTCTTACTTTATGCATTCCCTGAAATAGAAATATCTCAAACATTTAATCTTATTATTTCTTTGCAAAGAACTTTGCCATTCATAGAACAGCCATTCATTATGACTTAAAATCTTCACTTGAATTTATGTACTTGAGTAATCGCTCTCATCAGTCATATAAAAGTCCAAAGACGTATGCAGAATTACTTACCGGTAGCTTAAATACTAAGTAACTGATCCCTTAAATCTCAGAACTTATAATAAAGTGAAGACTAAAATGTCACAAGTCTGGCCATATTTTTGATCTGTACCATTTTAAGGATAGAATTTCAATAAATATTATTCTTTTTAGCATGCCATAAATTCACTTCTCTGAAGCTGCAATAACTTGGTCATAGTTTTATAGCTCTCAATCTGTCCATCTTCAGCCACCAATCTTTGTTTTCCCAAAATGCTCATAATAGACAATGCAGAACGTGTCTCTTTGCCTTTTCTTAGACATTGTTCCTGTTGTGGTTGGTTCTTAGTTTCCCTTCCTCGCTTTTCCAGTTGTCCCTCACATGTCACCTAAAGATCATCCTGATGTATAAGTGTCAAAGGACTTCGACCACAAACCGACGTGGTTTTTGAAGGCCTGAGCTCCCCAGTAGTTTAAATTATGATCTAATGGCAACCTACATGACATTATGAAAATTATCAAGAAGCTTTCATCATGATTGTTTTCTCAACAAGCTCAGCAATGATGAAGAAAGAAAACTTTCTCTTCTTTGCACTCCCTTGTAATATTCTGCCATGTACTTTGATAGCTGCTTCCTTAGAAACTGTGACTTTAGTCCCTGTTTCTTCTGAGCAGTGTGAGGCATCCTTTCGTGTGAATAATATATTGCTTCAGACAGAGGAAGTGCTTCTGTAATAATCCTGTGGGTGCCTTTGCCCCATAGATCTTGAAAAGCTCAGTGGAACAGCAAAAGAACCAAGTCTGAAGCACAGGCATTTGACATACTTGTCACACCTGACACGTACAAGAAATACACTCTCTGTGCACCTCCTCCAGCTAGTAAACTAACCAGTCACTAACTAATCTCTTTCTCTCTTGCCTTTCCCTCCTCCCCCTTTTCCTCCTCTTCCTTCTCCTGTCTCTCCTTCCCTTTTTCTATTCTTCTTCTTCTTCTCCTCCTCCCTTCCCCCTCTCCCCTCTTCTTTTCTTTCTTTTCCTCTTCTTCTCCTTCTCCTTCTTCTTCTCTTCCCCACAGTACTAGGAATTAGACTCAGGACCCTCATGCTGATCTACATCCCAACACTATTCCTTTTTTTATTTTGAAACAAGGTTCCACTAAATTACTAAGCTACCTAGGCTGGGCTAGACCTCTCCTTCCTCAGTCTGCCAGAGTACTGGGATTTCAGGTATATGCCACCATATCTGACTTCAGTTTACAGCCAACAGAGAAACACCACATGCATAAGCCCCCTAAAGGACCGAACTTAGCAAATTATGCACTACTCACGTAGTTCTATTACCTCTTAGACACTAAACCCAAAGTGATACGGGATTCTGCCAGTCTTGGGCCACACTCGAGAAGACTGACCCTTGGTGTTTGCTGCCTGTGTGGGACTCACCTTCAACATCAGACATCACAGCATCCTGGGAAGCCGGACGCTGAGAGGAGCCGACCATGAGCACCTGTTCACTTTCTCTCCTGCGTGACTACAGATGCTGTGTTTAAGCCACTCTTCATTCCTCATCTGCAGGTTGGTACTCAGCTTCTTCAACTGCCAATGTCCGCCTCATACATAGATCCGCTTATAAGTCTCTGCTAGTCCAAATCTATTGAATTTCATCGTCTTGAAAGTCCCTTTGTGACCTGGAATTACATCTGGAGGATGAAATACATAGCTCGCCTGCAATTCGTGCCCTCAGCCACACTTCTACACTAGTCACAACAATATAATGTGGTTTTAGAAAGCAGAGTATAAAAGTGCCTGCTGTAGGGCACGATCAGTACTCCATTCAGACTCCCGAATTCCCTGTGCCGTGGCTGCACGGCCACGCGTAAGCTCCATAAGCCTTGTTTCCTGTGACTCCTCTCAGTTAGGATGACCTTCAGGTATCGAAATACTGCTGCCCAGAGTTAAACATGCCTGCAAATGTACAGCCTTCAAAGGTGACAGAGTGTAGTTTGTTTGGAACTGAAAGATTTCTTAAGAAGGAAGAATTTTAATGTTAAAACCAGGACAGTCCCAAGCAAACCAGCATCCAGCCAACAACATAAAGAACAGCCTTTAGCCAATATGGAACTACTCAGGAGCTCCCAAGTCTAGCTGTTTTGCCTTCCTTTGAGGCAAACTCACAACTAAAACTGTCCTGGAGCTCTGAGCAACATCCAGCAGAAGAGGGACTTTCCCTTGTTTCTATCTCCCTTCTGTTTCCAGTTCTCCTTCTCTCCTTTCCCCCTGCTTCCCGGAAGTGCTCTGACTAGACCTCATCTTCCTCTCAGTAAACGCTTCTGGGTCAGCGCTGAAGAACCCAGCCTCCCCTGACTGTTAGAAAATACCACTGAAATCCGCTCAGCAGTCACAAGCTTTGACTATAGATAAACTTTTCGTCCTGTTGTTCTCTTGAGTCAAAATGGACTAGAAATATTGGCACATAGATTCTCTCGTCTCAATGAGATTCCTTTTCTTGTTTCCGCAGCCTGAAAGTAACCTGAAGGTGATATGGGCAGGAAAAGGAAAAGCAGAAGGAGGAATACAGAATTTAAATAATAAACACAAATGCTCAAGGGGGATCAAGAAATATTTTTTTCTGAAGTAAAACTGAAGTTTCCAGAACTTTTTAAGAAAACAACTTGCTTTACTATGAACATTAGTAGAGTTATATAATTGTTTACACGCAAATATTTTTCTGAAACAGTAACTCAATAAAATAGTAATCTGGCCTGGAATTATGCCTTTCTTTTAAAAAAAAATATTTTAAAAGGTCTCCTTCACTGACTTGCTCTTTCTTTGAACCGTT
This sequence comes from Thryonomys swinderianus, assembly GCA_004025085.1. Classification (NCBI taxonomy): domain Eukaryota; kingdom Metazoa; phylum Chordata; class Mammalia; order Rodentia; family Thryonomyidae; genus Thryonomys; species Thryonomys swinderianus. The sequence goes on along the minus strand of PVIC010000525.1, from coordinate 45,312 downwards.
CAAGTTACTATACGATGAGGAGCAATTTGCAGTAATTTACCAAAAAGCAATAATAGTAATAATAAGGTGGCTATACATCCTGCGTGTTTGATTTAAGGAAAAGGGCTTCCCTTTCAGGGCCCCAAGAATGTACAAGGTTCAAACAAAGTGCGGGCGCTAATGAACAGGCTCTTTTCCTGTGCGGAACCCCTGCACAGAATGACTTCATTCAGGGCTACCGCTCGCGCATGGAAAGTGTGGGTAAAAAATCCCACAGAGTTCAGACGACCTTTTCCTAACTTTCAGGAGGTTTTTTTTCCCCTTGTTTGTCTTTCGGGTCTAAGCCAGGGATAACATAAATATTCATCAGCTGATATTTGCAGTAGCTGTGAAGTTATGAATGAGGCTATGCGGCTTCCCTCCTCTCCCGCCCATGGAACGGCAGTTTCCCCTAGCCAAAGGACACTTTCTGAAATCCCCAAGGTGGACGAGTAGGCTTTTCAAATTGAGTCTTTTTTTTTTCTTTTCTGCCTTTAATGCTCAAAGCAGAAATGCTGTCTGCCTAATGTTTACCCTGGGATTATAGAAGAAGAAAAAGAAAAACATCACTCTGCCAGGCTTTAAACTTTCAGATACCTTGACGTAACAGGCAAATGTGTGAGCAGCTCATAATATCGGTAGTATATATCAATGGATAGGACTGTTGTAGGTTTCTTTTTTTATATCAAATACCAGACAGATACCTGGGGCGTTTATTATATGAAGAACAGAGAAATTCATCGTAGCTTTGATCTCTTTCTTCTGCTTTGTTAATTATCTGGACAGGTGTTAGATGTTGGAAAACACTTCTGAATTTGAAATTTAAAAAAGAATACTTCAAACAGGTCCTCAAGGTTAAGACTTTAAAAAAAAATAAAAATAAAAAAGAAGCGGTGCCTGCCATAGGGCCTGGGATAGAGATCGTCTTTCTGTAATCCAGATTTCCCACGAGTCAATCTTGTAGGATCTGAAACCTTTTCATCTTTCAGGGTTTTACTAAGATAAATAGAAAGTTAATTGGGGATATAAACAGAAGCAAAAGAACGTGTGGTAATAATCTACAGCTGTTCATTGAACGATCATTGATGGCTAATAAATAAAGCATGTTTTCATACAGGGTAAATGCAGTAACATACAATATTTTCCTTTTGGACTTTGCTTGACTATGTTTTGTTCAAAACTGCACATTTGATCTTTTCTTGTCTGTGTAGAAACGTTGTCTGTGTTATAAGCTAATTAGATCGATCTAGAACTTGAAGATTGTTTGTAAGAAGTTTTACTACAAGTCCCATGCTTGGAAAGTTTTTCTTGGAAGTGCACTGTATATATGAATATTAAATCACAATTTTGGTTTCAGATCTCTCATAATCCCTGCTCTGTATTGTTGTTGGGTTTAGCCTTCTTACCCATACCTGACGGTGGAAATAATTGTCTAAATCACCAAATCAGAGAGAGAGAGAGAGAGATGGAGAACAGTCTCAGGTGTTCAAATAAGCACCAGATCCCAGCTTGGCAAGAATCCTCCCTGGAACAGACACTCGTGCCTGTATTCCTGTCTCTGTCTCCATCCTGGAATCCGGTCTTGCCAAGACCAGAACGGGAGCCAGAGGCAAGGGCTCAACTGTATTCTCCCTGGCTCCAGCTCCTACCAGAACAAGGCCCAGTGGAGAATTATTGGAGTGAGTCAAAGGCAGTGACCTTCTGCAGAAACAACTCGGCAGTAGACAGGAATGATCGATGGTCACACATGCCTGGAGACATGTGGAAGTCCAGCTGAGTGAAAGCAAGAAAACATTTCCTCTCCCTCTATTCTTTGTCCAATACTGAGCACTATGACCTGCAAGTAAAAGAGAGCAAAATTAATCACTGATCTCTATGAAGCTCATTGTTTCAAATTATGTCAGATCAACATGGTAAAAGTATCCCCATTAGATGCAGATCACTCTCACACTGTCAGGAAAAAGAAGGCAACCTGATTCAATAGTGATCTATAAAACTCCACGTGCAGATGATTCTATCACTCAGTCTGGAACACAGGAAGAAGTCTTTCGTTTGTTTTCTTGATTTTCTTTGTGTTTAAAGGATTGTTTCCATGTTAAAGACCACTGTTTGGGTTTCAGCCTTTCATCACTCTGGCTTCTCTAGAAATTCTGGGTGTGCACAGAAATACCTCACTTGTTTAAGTACACATTACATTTTTCAACAGTACAAGAGGACTTCAGATCAGCTATGCATTTTATAAGTGCAGTTCGTATTATTCCGGTACCATGAACAGTGTGATTTATAACAAAAATTGGGAGATTCCAAGATAAAACTGGAGATTATTTATCTTAGTGGGATAACAAGGATGACCCTGGGACAGCTGTGAGCCATTTGGAAGAGACGATCGAATCAGCCTACACACCTGTATTCTAGCTGACTCTCTTAGCCTCAGTCCTCACTTTTGTTTTCTGGATAAAATATATATCTATAAGCAGGTAGAATAGTGTCTCGTATGTTGATTGTAGCTATACAAATTATTATTGATATAAAATTAATATATAAAGTGTGATAAAAATATGGCGTGTGTTTAAATTTTAAAATTTATTGTTAAAAAGGCTACATTGATATAAATCTCCCTTAAAACATTGCACTTGTTTCAAGCCCATGACCCCCATCATTGTCTCCAGCTTCTGAAGCACTTCTGGAAGTCCTCTTTTGTGTCTTTAGTTGTGCTGCCGTGGCTGCCTTGCTGTCCAGAATCCATACAAAATGTTTACTTTCCGTGATGTCTCTGGATCTCATGTCCTGCGACTTGTGGCACATGAGATCCAGGGAACGAGGTGGATGAGGATACACCATAAGACTCTAACAGTCTGCCTCTGCTGGACATGTGTGGGTATCGATGTAAATTTTTGGTAGCCTTCATACAAACGCACACACTAGAGATCCAGAACTGCTTCCAAATGTGTCCAAAAAGAACACGTATGTTCAACCCAAGAGTTATGTTTTTGTTTGGTTTGGTTTTTCTAGACAAGGTCTCAATTTGTAGTTGAGGCTGGCCCTGAACTCACTAGCCCAGGCCAGCCTCAAACTCACAGCAATCCTCCTGCCTCTGTCTCCTGAGTGCTGAGATTACAGGTGTGAGCCACCACACCTGGCAAGATGAGGGGAATTTATTGTAATGTGCATTTTACTGAGATAGCTTTTCATTTAAATATTCACTGTATTTTTTTATTGTTTCTGTTGTCCTTTGTACTAGAATTTGAAGTTTGGCAGTGAATTATCTTCTCTCCACCCTCTTTCTAATAACTAGTACTATTTAAAACATATCACAAGAACAACTGTGTTTGCTGCCTGGAGGGAGGGCCCATGCTATATCAGTTAAAACAGAAATTAAACGAGTAGGCAGTTTATTTCCATTGCTTTGAAGAAGTTATTCTAATGACTCTGGGGACCCAGTGTTGACTTATCTGCAGTATGTTCAGCCTCTGATAGTAGAATCAAAATGATTAAGAAGGTACAAAAAGGTTTCCAGTAACTTGCACAAGGCCAATATTCATAAGTAGATAAAAGCAACTCTGAAGACAAACAATTCTAACACATCAGTGTGGGGTTTGAGAGCTTCATAAAATGAATTGATTATAATTTTGCTGTAGTGGATTTTCTATATATTGATCTTGAAGGGCCACTGTATCTTTCTTGTTTTGGTTCCTCCCCATTGTAATGTGAAAAATAATATTGTGCCACTTTATAGTCAATATTTCTAGGTAATTACTTGGAGTTCCCTATATGATTTAACTTACTGAGTCATTTTAGGCATTTGGATAAATAAATTTTTACATTTATTATAACTAAACTTTGTTCTACATTGTTAAAAAAAAAACTTACCAATTATCCCCGGCTCTCCTACTGGCTTACTGACCTTGGGTAAAAGATGATTTTTCTAGACCAATTATAACTCTAGTTTTTTACTATATTATCCGTATATATACACAAACTGTGTATAATAAATACCTGTTTTAAGATTTAGTAGCTTTCATACCAGATGGGTCTCACCAAACCAAACGATTCTAAGTTTAAATAATTAAATTAGGCACTTGAAGAACAAAGCAACCAGGTAGTTAATTTTTTTAAGAATGAAAGATTTGGAATAACATGTTAAATTTCCATCCAACATTCTTCCGTCTCCAAATGACAGTCTGGTTCCGCATCACTGAATGGGGGATCAAGCAAACAAAATAAGACTCCACTCACAGTGAGACCCAAGTCAGTTTCATATCAAACATCTCAGTCTCCAGCCATGTGATTCTCTACCCACAATGTATGTATGATAAAGATCAAAACAGTAATGCAATTCCCCCTTAGTGTCCACTGGGAAATGATTCTAGGGACCCATAGATAATAAAATATGTAGCCATGCAAATATTTCATGCAAAACACAGGATACCAAGTTAAATATGACTTACAGATAAGTAATTGGGATGGGGATATATCCAAAGCATTGTATAGGATATACATATTCTTAAATATTACATTGTTTCAACCAGAGACATCTGTTATTATGTTCCTGTAAAGCTTATCTGTTATGGAAATAGAAATATGGCTTCTCTTCTGTCTTCTCTACATAACAGTAGTTAGGACTCACAGTGGCTCCCTATTTATACAGTATCTTTTCTTCCTGACTGAATATGATTGGTCAGTCATGAGTAAGTGGTGCTCACTTCTTTTGTCTCTTGGACACCATAAAAAATATTGAAGAAGCGTGTAAATCCTCCTCATCAGGAAAATAATTATGAAACTTATTAGAGATGAAGTAATTGCAATGATTTCACCATACGCATGCTGATACATTTTACTTACCTGAACCCTTGAAGAACTTTGAAAGTAGAAGACCTAGCAGAGAGGATGTGTGTTCAGGGGGAAGAGATTCTCATTCCTGAGCTCCTAGAAGAGGAGCATTTCAGATGCAGACATAAAAATGGAGATGTGACTCAATGGTAGAACGATGAATAGTTACCTAGAGTGAACAAGACCCTGGGTTCAGTTCCCAGCACTAAAAGAGAAAAAGAAAGGCTTGGGAGGCAGCGTAGACATGAACTTTCTGTGCCCTGTTAACCACTCCCTTCCTGAAAGAGGCCTGACACTAAAGCAAGGCCCGGCTTTCCAAAGACCTTTCTCTCTGTTTATTTGTTTCCCCTTGCATCATTTTCTCCATCACTTGCCTGCCCAATAAAGGATGGACAAGAGATGGCAAAAGAGTGGAGAACCAAACAGTCCTGGATAATTGTTAACAGACCTAGAATAAGATCAGCCAAGAAACATTTATCTAGAATGAAGTTGTGGGGGAAACCTGTGAATGTCATTTAGGTTGTGTTTACATGACAACAAAGCATCTGGTTCAGTCAGCGGAAAGTAGGCAAATTGTTTATGCAGTTGTGCAGATAAAACCACCAGTTGATTCAGTGACTATCTTTCAAATGTATGAATGCTGCCTGTTGTCTTAGCCTACTCACACACATATTTAAGAGGTACCCAAATTAATTTTTGATAGATTAACAGTTTACCAAAAGGTGTTATAGTGCGCAACTATATTCTCAACACTCTGGGAGGCCGACATTACTACTTTACTTAAATAAGGCAATATAGCTTTCAAAATCGCAGTTTCACAGTGAAGTAGTCACTTAATGGCTGGGCTGTGCTAGGAACTCAAAACATTACACAAAACTCTTGGTTTCTTCCCAAAAGGATCATAACTGAAAAGATTAAGACGGAAAACAGAAGAAAACAAACAGCTGTTTTGGATCAATAGAGCTTTTCTTCCAAATAATTTTAAAGTATTATTAAATTTATTATTGAATAGATTTTCCTTCTATACAGAATAACTTACACATTATATTAGATTTATTATTGCAATTTATCATGCAACTAAAAGCTGTTTAATATTTTAAATCAGAAAGTTATATCAAAAATACTTAATGTGACTTGCACCAGGCAGCCATGTAACAAAAATGGTCTTGAGTCTGCTAGCTTAACTTTCTTTAGTGTCAAAGATTGTTCTCAGTATCTATGCTCTTCAGTATAGGCCCACTAGCTCCCCAGAGCCGCTTAGATTTGATAATAGAGGGCCCAGTAGCTACACATGGCCAAAAGTTACCATGCAAGACAGCACAGATAAAAATATTTCATCATCAAAGTTGTGATTTATGAAACAAAAATCACTAAATAGGGGCCGGAGATTTAGTTCAGTGGTTCTGGCTCCTGCCTCACAAGCACAAGGTCCTGAGTTCAATCCCAGCAACCACATACAATGCTGAGCGTGGTGACTCACACCCACCAGTGATCAATACCACATACCACAGTGCCAGGCATGGTGGCTCATGCCTGTAATCCCAACACTCAGGAGGCAGAGACAGGAGGATTGCTGAGTTCCAGGCTTGCCTGGGCTACATTGTGAGCTCAGGGCCAGCCTAAACTACAAAGCGAGACCCTGTCTCAAAAAAAAAGTCTCTAAATAAGTTCATTATCTACCTCAGAAAAAATATCCAGCAGTTTATTCTAACTGCTGTTATTCACACTGGCATAGCACCATTTTAAGACTAACAAAAAATGAACTATATAAGATAAGCTAATATTTGACAGGAGACATAAGTTTGTCTTATTAGAGTAGGCATATTTCTATTTTTGAATTCTGAGCATGATATTCAGTATTATCTTAGCTGAAATTAGTGAAATCCAAAGATAAATAGACATTTTAGACATTTGGGGATACAGGGGCAGGGGGTGGTGTTAAGATAGCATCAAAGAGATCAAATTCAGTTCCAGAAGGCAGCACAAAATGTCAGCAGAGAGAATGGAAGACCTTCAAGTATTAAGCACATCCCAAGTGTCGTTCCAGTATAAAAGCAGGAAACAGACTTTCAGCATGAACATACCATGAAATACAGCTATTTAGAAACCACAGATGGCCAAGGATATCCAGGGAACCAAGAAGTGAATAAAGATAAGAAAAGCCAGATAATATCAAAGATATTAAACTGATAATAACTACGGAATCTATATAAATAACAACTACTATGAAGTAATTTGGGCATGACTATAGAACAAATGTCTCGTCCTATGACAATATAAAAATAATGTTAAATAAACAAGAGAGGGAGAAGAGTGGCAGGAAAAGGCTAACTACTTGTTTTTATAGAACTAAGTTAACAGATACTCTAAATTTTAAATATGCTGATGCCATGAACAAAAAATTCTCCATCCTCTTAAATTTCCAGGAATTTTAACTACAATGAGCATGAACTCTTAAACTGCACTCTCTATTTTTAATAGAATTCTTTATTGGTACATTTTATATATATAGCTCACAATCACACTCAACATTGGGGAATTTGTAACAGTATATGACACGAGTTAATTCTCATTTTTAACCCATATCCCTACTCACCCCACCACTCCCCACCCCCTATATACATGTTCCTTCTTTTTCCTTTCAAATCATATTTATTCTTTCCCCTCATTACTCTCAGCATTTACCTTGATTTTAAGAATTTATTCACTTTCACTTTTCTCCTCCAATATATAAATAAAGATAAATTGGAAGATTCTACTTAGATGCAACATTTACTCCATAGTACAAACAGTCCTAGTGAGCTAGGTGCTGTTTATTGGATGTGTGTAGCAATATCTGAGATGATACTTACCTCCTAAAACTAAGTTATCTCTGTGGTGAACTTCCAGGAGAACTTGTATTTTTACTCTGTTTTATTGCATAGATTTTGAATTTCTTTTAAAAAAAAAGTTAACTTTTTCTAAATTTCTAAAATAAAATGTATTTTAAACATTATATTTTCTTTCCTGTTAACAATCATTGTCAGTTAGATTTTCCTTTACATGTTAACCTGTAGGTACAATTCAGTGCTCACATAGATCTCTATGCGGTGTTGAGAATGGCCCAGAGAGGTGCTTAACTCCACGTTAACCTTCACCTTCATCAGTTGAGCTTAGTCAGGAAGCATAGGGCTGGGGCTTTAGGCCAAGTGGCACCATGCCTTCCTTGCAAGCCCAAGGGCCTGGGTTAGAACTCTAGTACTGCGAAAAGAAAGTAAGGAAACGTTAACATAACACAAAGAATTTTGTCATAAATGACTACCCAAGGAAGAGCCCACTGTTGGAAACCAACTCAGGGCTCTGAGTGGATTGGGAAACAAATCAGCTACGAAGACAGATGATCCAGTCAGAGAAGACAAGTAGAAAACACGGCAAGCCCTGCTCCCCAGGGACACACGATCAAAAGAACTAAGTCAAACATGAACCCTTAAGCCTCCGCTTTGGCGTCGTTCAGGATCCCGCAATTACTGACTTTTAGAAAATCCTAGAAATTTTTCTGCTAAATCTATACTCATTATATAAGCACAGAAAATTCTCAGTGGAGAAATAAACAGAGAAACAAACAGAGAACTATACATTTTTTAATTATCTTTCCATGTCCCCCAACTAACTCTGGGCAGTTGCTTTAGGGAAGAATGAAGATACCTATCACTCAAGTTAGATTTTCGTAAAGACAGGAAATTGAATCATTTAAAATAAGTAAGATTTCTCATCACATAAACATATCATTTGGGTTAACATTTATATTACCTAAAACAAACTCTTGCCATGGTGTCTTTCTATAATTGGCATGTGACAGAGTGCACACTGAAGCAAATATAAGCTCAGAAAGCATCTTCTGTGTTTACGGTATAAATCTTCAGGCCTTCCCAAACAGACAAACTTTACTTTATTGCTAGGCAACTGCCATGAAACAGTCCATTGGACAGTAAATAAATTATGAATTTTACAATGAAGAGACAAGTCTTCTCTCCTCATTGGAGAACAAGCCACAACTTCCTTTCATGCTATCCTAATCTACCACAGCCTTCTAAAGCTGTTTCACAAACACCAATGTTTTGGCAAGATAAACAAGGCAAATGAATAACACAGCAATGACACAGATGCAGTTAGCAAACTGCACGCTAAGAAGCCTCAGGACCCATTCCCTTCATTTCTACAGGCCTGGGAACCCAGATCCCCAAGTCTAGTGGAGAGAAGGAAGTTTACTTCACACCCACAACTTCCCAGGTATCAGACATGGCAAGCTTAAACAAAGGAGGCTCTAGCGCTTTTCTTTTGGCAGTCACCTACCACTGCCACAGGTCTTGGGCATGCTGCTGTGTGAGGGTACAGAGTAATTCAAACATCTATCAGAGCAAGATGTTATAGGGGTGAGAACTGAGAGGCTCACGAGCCTGATATGGGATGTGTCTATTTCAAACGACCTACTTGATGCTCAAAATCTTACCATTTAAAGTCACTGCAAAAAAAAAAAAAAAAAGTTTGGTTAGCTTTTCTGGAAAAGACAGACTAACACTGAATTTTGTGTCCATAAAAATCAGTTAGAAGCTGCTCTCAGCAGAAACACTGGAAACATTCCCAACATCTGCCAGAAGAAGTACAGAGAGATGAATTATGGTACACCGCTGTAATGAATTACAAGAGACCAATTAACAGACGGAGCTATTGATGTATTCAACACACTGAAAATACCTCACAAACGCAGAGGAGAGTAAACTAAATGCTAAACTACTAGCTACATAGGTCCACTAAGGTGATGTTCAAGACCAGTCAAAACCTGTCAGTGGCGATAGAGGTGAGCACAGTTTATTTCAGAAGGAGGAAGTACTCTGAGAGTGACAGAAATGTTCTGTACCTTAAAAGGGGAAGAGCACGTGGGCCTATATGTGCAATTCATTCACCTGTGGTCTTAGACTTGCACACTTTATACGCCTCACCATACACGTGATATGCCTCAACAGGAATACAATTCAAAAGATAAAATCGGTTGCCAAAGAGCAAGTGGTGTTTTAGGAGGGACATGGCCTCTACCCCTAGCTCACTCACAACAGCTGCTTCATCGGAATCTATAGGGATGCAGCCCAGTGAGCCATTTTAATAGCCTTCCAGATGGTTGTGATGCACTCTAACATTTGATAAACCCTGTTCCAGGGCACCGTGCACAATAAAACATGTAAGGGAAAGCAGGTAGCATAAATAAATTGTTCATTTCCTCTTCACTTAGCCTTCAATGTATTTTGAGCAACAGTAAGGAGACAAATGTGTTTAATGTGATTTAAACATTACTCAATGTATGTATGTATTGAAGCACCACCTGGTACTCAATGGGCATTATCTTTATGTTTTATACATCAGTTTAAAAGTAAATTTAATTTAAACCAAAGAATAACAATAAACTGAGAGACAGAAGAATGAGTTCATTGGCTTAATTAAAGAACTTTTGTCAAGTTTAGGTAACAAACTCCTGGATAGGAATGTGCAAGGAGCACACTCTGTTCCTGTTTTAGCCATCAGTTACCTATACTTTTAGTATTTTTGCGACTGGATCCAAGTCCTTCTTTTAAAAAAAGTAAAAACAAGAAACTGTTTGGATAGTGAAAAATGATTGGGCATAAAGAATTCAGATATATCCCAATTCTGAAGATCCAAATGGAAATCTATACTCAAGGAAGCTGCATGTTTTAGGGGCTCATAAAAATTATAAGAAATTCACTAATTAAGACTAGTTCTCCCCACATTTACTGTAATTTGCATGAAACATTTTTGTCAGTCTCCATCTTCTGGCTAATCATGGGGATTCTAGAGAGACACCAATCAACCACATACTCTGATATGGTTAGAATGAATATCCTATGCTGAAGTTGAGGGGAATTGGAGAAATTGAGACATTTCACTGATTAATATTAATCAGAAAAGCATAAAGCAATTATATAACAGTAATATGCCATATTTGGAGATGAAGGAATAGGTGAAGATAACTTTGTATCAGATTAAGTGAAAATATGACATTGAATAGAAAATAATACGCCATTACCAATTAAGACAAATAGAAGGGGATTTTGTTAATTCTTTCTATATAAGAGGGTACATTTTCATCTCCCCCATTTCCACACCCCTCCCAAATCATGTAGTTGACCTTGAATGTGACAATAAATTGGAAAGAAACAAAGAAATAAAGAACAAGATCAATGAGGAATTGAGAATTAATGAGCCATGCAAAAGGGGAACCCTGTGATAATTAGACGTTAGACACTGAAGTGGCTAATTTGATATAGATACAAATGGACCAGATACAAGATATTCTTTCCCCAAAAGTGCTTTATTTCTTCCTGTTTGAGAAAATGTACACAAAAATATACACTTACATATATTCAGACACTCAATGTGCTGCTGGAAATCTCCATTCAAAGAAGCAGGACATCTCAGGGTGTTAAAGAGCAAAAGAACCTAGAAAATACAAGTGATCAGCCCCTATTCCCATCCAACCCAGTGCTAATTCTCCGGGGTACAAATCCAAATCTCATGTTTGTTCCAGGCCTTCTCAGCATTCTGAAGCTGAGCTCACAATTTAAGAACCACCATTTTAAGAATATCCAAACACAATGCAGGTTAGTAAATAGTGAGACTACTATCTTTTTACCTCAGTGCCCTACCACCAATTCTACCAAAGGATATCTTTTGTTTTGCAGCACTTTAGCCTGCCAGGGGATGACGCTGTCTAAACACATTTCCAATGTTTTCTTTTTAACAGTTAATATATTTCCAGGATGCAAGTCCATTTCTTTCTAAAAGGTTCCTAGGACACCCATTGAAAAGTCAAAAGCAATGAACGAAAAGGGACTGCTCTTTTGCCGGAGAAGAACGACACCCTTTGTATCGAAGTGGGGAATTACAGACTGTGGTCACCCTCGGCACAGTGTCTCTTTGTCAAGTAATACATGCTGAAAAAAAAAGAATACAGATGGGGAAATATTGTGCACTGTCAGATCTTGGAAACAGCCGAAGGATTTTTCCTCACCAATGTCTTGTCGATGACTTTCACATTCTGGCACCCTGAAAAAATAATGCATACATTTAATATGAGATGAATGCAATAATAATCAGGCAGGTAATCGTTTTCCCAAGGAATGTACAACTTGACAAATGTAAGGTTTATGATTCAAGGTAGGCTTGCCAAATCTTATGTGGCATGAGACCATTTTTATTACCTAAACAGCCCTTAACACAAAATGACTGGCACATATTTTTATTAACACAAAGAGTGTATTCTTTCTGCCACATTTAATAGAGAGCCAGTGGCTGAAAGCTCTCTTTTAGGATATGTCTGAAGCAAATTAAAATGCATAGTGAGGATTCACAGAATTGCATGCTTCTCACGGAGGCGGTCTGACAGGCTCCTCACAGTGGTGAGCAGAGACGGTTTATCTCCAGAGTCCTATCTATTCAGATGATCTGAATTGTAAGGCCCACAAAAAAAGGGATCCCTCTTTACCTTCAAAAATGGGGCAGTTGATAATTTACTCAAGGCCATTGTGTGTGTGTGTACAGCTAGAAGTCCATTCTGAGTCAAACTCAAAACAGTCATGAAGTAATAATGGCACTTATTTATTTATTCATTCTTCCAACAAATATTTATTGTTTAATGTGCCAGGCACTGCTTGAGGCATTGGAAATACTGTAATGATGAAAACAGACAAAGATCTCTGTTTCTTGTTCCTTACATTTCAGAAGAGAAACAACAGAACATAATGCATATCATCAAAAAAAAGTCAATTTTAGTACAGATTATACATGGAGGTGATAGATGCTAAGGATAAGAAGGCGACAAAAGAAGAAAAAAATCTGAAGTTGAATGAACGGGCAGAAGATGGACTGCTATTTTAAGCAGTCAAGATGAACTCATTTGAAAAAGTACAGTGTATGTGAAAGCTTAAGGAAATGAGGAAATTCTTCACATAGACGTCGAGGGGAAAAACACCCAGGAAGGCAAAACCCACAAGGTGGACATGTGTGTGACATAGATAAGGAGGTAAATGTGGCTCAGCTGGAAGAAGCAAGCTGAAAATAGTGAGAGCTCTGAATGGAAAACAGTAGGAGTCACACCCCCGTAAGACTTTGGTATTGTTCTGAGTAAACCAAGAGGCTCTGTAGGATGCAGTGAAGGCCACATTCACGGGAGGATCAGCAGAGGAGCATGAACTTTGCAATGCTCGTGGCAGCTGCTGTCATCAGAACAGGCTGAGAAAGGAGGCAAGACGGATGGAGAGCAGGCCTGCAGTTGGGGGAGGGGGGAGGAAGTGAGACCAGATTCCCATTCTAATCTTAACCTAGTTCGCCACTGAATGTGATGGCACAAGAGTGGGAAAGTCTTTAACTTCTGATTTTTTAATCTGAAAAATTGAAAATATGTCATTCATTGGGTGTGATCACAAAATTCGATGGATATTTAAACAATTATTATTACACTAGAAGACATATGGCCCTGGATCTCTTTCAGAGTAACTGCCCGTGGTTTGAATTTATCCTTTTGTTCTTGACACACCTTTAAGCAGTCCCAGAGGGCCTGTAGTTGTGCTGTGACTGCTGCCTTGATGTCCTAAGTCAACTGAAAGTGTCCACTTTTCATGGCCATTTTGATACTGGGGGAAAGTCAGAGGTTGCACTGTAAATAAGGTGGACAAGGACTCACTGAAATGTTTTTATGTGACAGAAATTGTGGTAAATATTTTGAATCAGTTGGGGACATCGAAGGCTCCCAAAAAGATCACCATGAAAGGGCATTTCCAGAACTGCTTCAGAAAATGACAAGAATAATGGCAGAAGGTTTTCAAGGGGCCGGGGAGCACTTGGAGGGATATTCACCTTTTACTGGAAATGTACCTTTTACTGTAATAATCGTTTTTAATTTGAACATTCAGCATATGCTTTGGTGATCCTTTATAGATCATTAATGTCCCCAAAATGCCCACAGATTGAAGATTTGATCCCCAGGGTGTGGTACTGTTGGAATGTGGTGAAAATTTTAGGAGATGGAGCTAAGTTGGATGTATTTGGGTCACCACAAGTGTGTCCTTGAAGGGATTATCTGAGCCCCATCTCTTTTTCTTTCTCTTTGTTTCTGACCCACAACAGTTTTCCTCTGCCATGTGTTTCCATTATCATCGTCTATGTCACCACAGGCCTAAAATGGTGAGGTCAAATGACCATGGACTGAAGCCTCTGAAATCATGAGCCAAAATAAACCTTTCCTCATTAAAAGTTAAAATCATCTTAAAATTTTTGTCACAGCTTGCAAAGCTGAGTAACACATAGGCTCTTCACATGAACTGAGGCTGGAGAGACATCAGGTAGAACACCTTTAATGGGGGAATTTAGGGTTGACTCATGGATAGGAAGAGTTGGAGCTGCCACTTAGGTAGTCAAGTAGTCTGCCCTGCCCGGTTAGATGTGCATGTTCATATGTCGAGATAAGAAAGAGCATGATATAGCATGCGTGCTTCAGGTATTCTTACTCACCAAATTACCCCCAATGAGATTCAGAGACCATGCACACTCTAAAACCCAGTTGTTAGAAAGTACTCTTAACTCAAAGTGTTCATATGAATTCAACTTCAAATTTAATGTGCCAGAAATGATTCCATCGTAAATCTCTTAAATCTGTTTCTCTCCACCAAAGCCTTTGGCTTAAAACCACGGATGAAAGGAAGGTTTCAAATGAGAATGACAGCTTACCACTCAGTGCCATGGCCAGACGGAATTCTTCCTTTAATATCTCCAGGACATCTTGGACACCTTTCTCTCCCTAAGCAGGGAAAGGATATCGAACTATTGTGTAAACCAGTCTGATTGTCTTTGGGCATTTGTTTTGTTACTGAAGTATCCTGTGTTATACATTTCTTTGTTCCATTACCTGGAAAGCCAAGCCCCAGATGATGGGTCTCCCTATGAAAACAGCTTTGGCACCCAGGGCCAGTGCTTTTAGAACATCCGTGCCTTTCCTCACACCCCCGTCCAGGAAGACCTCCACCTTCCCTTCCACGGCCTCCACGATTTCTGGCAAAGCATCAATCTGTGGAGGAAAGAGGTCAAAAATGTGCTACTAGTTATAACGAGCATAATTCAACTCCACCTTCAGCAACCACCACCCCACCCAATTGAGCCTTCAAAAGAAAGAAGCTAAGTTGGTTTGGGGTTGACAGTAACTGACTTTCCTCTGAAAGACAAAAGGTACAAAGGCTAGATGCTAAGGAAACCAAGCAAGTTCGGAACTGAGCCACTCATTTTTCTTTCAAACTTTAACATTAGTTTATTGTTTTTCTATTCCTGATATTTTTATAAGCATGATTTTAAAAAGCTACTCTGCCATAAAGAATGACAAATTTCATTCATTTATGTGCAAATGGCACACCTTAAGGCACACTAAGTGAAATAAATAGACCTCAGATATGTAAATACTGTATCTTTTATTTGGTATGACAACCTGTAGATGTAAATGGGTTCTAGAATATATGATAGATTTTGTAAAATAGGAAATATTCAAAGGGAATGTGATGGGGGAACATAATGAGGGGAAAGAATAAATATGATTCAGAAAAAAGAAATAGCATGTATGTAAGGGTTGGGGGGTTGTGGGTGGGTAGGGATATAGGTAAAAATGAGAATTAACTTCTGTCTTATACTGGTGCAAATTCCCCAGTACTGAGTGTGATTGTGACTGTATATAAAACATACCAATAAAGAGTTCAATTTTTTTGTTTTGAGACAGGGTCTCACTTTTTAGTTCAGGCTGGCCCTAAGCTCACTATGTAGCCCAGGCAAGCCTGGAACTCAGCAATCCTCCTGTCTCTGCCTCCCGAGTGCTGGGATTACAGGCATGAGCCACATGCCCGGCACTTGTGGTATGTGGTATCGATTGCTGGTGGGCATGATGACTCAGCATTGTATGTGGTTACTGGGATCAAACTCAGGACCTTGCGCTTGCAAGGCAGGTGCCAGAACCACTGAGCTAAATCTCCGGCCCAAGAGTTCAATTTTTTAAAAAATTGCTATGATATAATGATATAAGAAAAAAAAAAGCTTGATCTCTATATAGCTTTTCTTTATAAAACTAAATGAAGTATCTTATTGATATAAATCATTCTTAGTTAATAATTATTTACTGGGCCGGAGGGTTAGCTCAGTGGTTCCGGCGCCTGCCTCGCAAGCGCAAGGTCCTGAGTTCAATCCCCGGTAGCCACATATAATGCTGGGCGTGGAGACACGCCCACCAACAATCAACACCGCATACCACAATGCCGGACGTGGTGGCTCACGCCTGTAATCCCAGCACTCGGGAGGCAGAGACATCAGGATTGCTGAGTTCGCGGTGGCTTGCCTGGGCACCATAGTGAGCTCAGGGCCAGCCTGAACTACAAAGCGAGACCCTGTCTCAAAAAGCAAAAAAATAATAATTATTATTATTATTTACTATTCCAAATCAATAGTTAAAATTCATATTCATATGGTATTTTAAGCAGTAGTGCACAAAAAATTCAGACATGCTACTATGGGTAGTTTAGTCTCTGATTTCTTTGTCTAACATGCTTGCAACCAGACATACATTAGAAAAATCTCTATAAAACAGGTCTTGTTAGGCTGTTTTTGTTTTGTTTAGTTTTGCTTTGGCTTTCAACTGAATCTGACCATGAACGTCCTTGACTGGCAATCAATTACGTGCTTAAATTATCATTACGGAATATGAAATTCTCATAGAAGTTCACGGCATTGATACATTATTCTTCCTGATCCTTTACATCTCTTCTTCCAAGGCAACCCCACAGCTTCTCCCATTAAATAAAATAGACTGCACTTGCCCCCTCTTTGATTTTGGCCTTGACCATGCAACTTACTTTGGCCAATGTGACAGATAAAATGGACTGTCAGTGTGTTAGCTTGGGAGTCGTGAAGCACCCTTTTCAATGTGCGTGACTGGGTCAAGGAGGTGTGATTGTGGAGTATTTACCTGGTCCCTCGCCCCTTCCTCTCCAGCACTGTTCCCCTGCACTTCTTCTAGGCCTCCATGAACTAAGTGCTCCGTGTGCCCATCTGCCATGATGTTTTTTACTTAGAGCCAGCCTGGCATGGACTGAATTCTGTGAAACCATGGGTCAGGTAAACCTCTTCTCCTTTAAGTTGAGGTTGTCAGCTGTCGTGTTCAGCAATGGGAAAGTTGTCTCATACAGCCAGTAACATGTGAGCACAGGTGGCAAAGGACCATTGCTGGGTATAGTCCTTAAGTCACCTCACCTGTTTCTACTTACTCTTGCGTGTTTGCCATTTACCAGGAGAACAGCACCCCCAGGGGCCGTTCCTCTCTCAGCTTGGGTCCCTGAAGTCATTCAGGAAGCAGAGTTCTCCCTGCCAAGTCAAGCTGGACTTGAAACTTAGAGCACAGCAGCTCACTAGTACCAAGCCTCGACCAGCAAACCATTGTGCGTTCAAAGTTTTGAGGCAATAAATAACTGTCAATTTAAATCACGCAGTCTGGAGGCTTTTGTTTTATAGTACTACGTGGCAATGTCTAACTGACACAATTGGCTAATCTGATGTCAGTCTTTGCACTTGAGAACTTTAAAAATAAAACCTACAGAAACAATCCACATCCACCTCGAATGTTTCGATCCCAAAGAATGTCCAGATTCCATTTGAAATGCATACTGTAGAAGCTGCCATGTACTCGAGTGCACTTTTTCCAGAAATAATTGTGTTGAAATCACTCAGGTGCTTTTCTACTTCTCCCCTAAAATGTAGAAGCTGAACTTAAATACAGTGTTATGTCAAAGGCTGCAAAGCAAACATAGCTACAGATTTGAAGGAAGTGGAGGCAACACCTGGCAAGGGGCCCCTCAATGTTTGGCAGGTAATATGATTTTCCCCTTTTCCTCTTGGCTTCTCTGCCTTGCTAAACATGCTCTGGATCCACTTACATATGTCCTCTTACCTATACATAGTGCTCCTTTTACATCCAGGCAACTTACATCAACATATAAATGCTACAATTTCCATGTGATGATGCAAGCCATAATTAACCATATTTCCCCATTTGAAACCAGAACCAAAGAAAAATATTAGCTAGGTTGGGTTCAATACCCATTTTCAAAGTCACACAAATCAGCTCTATTTAGATTATTTCCAATAGCTAACCTTGCCTAAAAGTAAACTAATAAGGATACTTAAAACGTGAATTCTAGGTTACAAAACAAAGCCTACATTTGTGTTT
This sequence comes from Thryonomys swinderianus, assembly GCA_004025085.1. NCBI lineage: Eukaryota > Metazoa > Chordata > Mammalia > Rodentia > Thryonomyidae > Thryonomys > Thryonomys swinderianus. The sequence goes on along the minus strand of PVIC010000525.1, from coordinate 27,164 downwards.
CCTGTGTCTTTGGACAGGAAAATTCTATCCATTGCTGAACATTTTCATCTTGCCATTTTTCTTTCAGTAGCTACTGTTTTTAGGGTATACACATTGCACAAAATGATTCTGATCAGGAGAAAAAATAAATGTAGTGAACAAATAGGCTTTGTTCCTATTTCCTTCTTTTTAGATGCTACAAGTCCCTGGAACATTCATCATTAGTCTTTTGACTTCTGACATGTTAGATGTGGAAACTTGGCCCACACCGAAATGGTTGCACATATACAAAAGCAGAGAAGACCAGAGCTGCTTGAATTAAAAGCAAAGGATTGCTGGATGTGGTGGCTCATGCCTGTAATCCCAGCACTCAGGAGGCAGAGGCAGGAGGTTTGCTGATTTCGAGGCTAGCCTGGGCTACATAGTGAGCCCAGGGTCAGACTGAACTACAAAGTGAGACCCTGTCTTAAAAAAAAAAAAAAAGCAAAGGAGTCAAAGTCCAAACCACTGCACATAAATCTGCCTTGACCCTCTACTGAGCCAACCCATCAAACTTGGCCAGGTAGATCTGAGGTTTCTAATAGGCACACTTAGGAAATCACAGAAATTATTTCATTGTTCCCAAATGCAAAAATGGCACCAATGAATTCCTTCCCTACAATTCTTTTCAGGTTTGTGGTGTGACAGGAGAGGAGAATAGATCTGATTTGGCCTTGTAACTGGCTCTCACCAACAGAGCATGAGAGAAACCAGCAGTCAATTCTCAGCCTTGATCTCAAGAAGCCTCAGGGTATGCTGGGAAACTTCCCTCCTCAGGACACCTGACATCCTGGAAAGGTGGGAGACAGTACCGAGCCACATCCTGAGTCCTACACCAGGCCGTCCTCCTAGACCAGGCAGCTCATCACAGACTCACATAAAGGAGTTTAGCAAGAACCAGAGTCCCATCGCCCAACTGATCTCAGTCCAAACTGTCAACTCAAAATTGTGAAATGAATGAATCACTATTTTTTTTTAGCCAGATGATCTGTTATGCATCACAAGTCAACTGACATATAAAGTGTTATCAAAGGTGGAATTACATGGGCCTTTTCAAATTTTATTTTAATTACTTTTGTTTTTCTTCTTCCACCCTTCTCTCACGGTGTGGGAATCAAACCCAGAGCCTACTTCAAAGCTACACTTCCAGCCCCATAGACCTCCCCCACCAAACTACACTTCTTCAATCACTTTATAAAAAAATTGTATTTGGTCTCATAGACTATCAACTTAGCCATGATAATTATAAAATAGAAATACTTTACAGTTAAGAATTTTCAGTGGAAAAGAATATTTTATTTGTGACTCTTGAAGGATCAAAATGAAAGCTAAAGTTGAAAAAAAAATGCTCTCAGGAGTCAAACCAAGCTTATGTATAAAGGGGGTGAGGGTTCTAGGATGGGTGGGGGAATGGGAAAAAATGAGAGTTAAGTCATGTCATATACTGGTACAAATTCTCAGTGTTGAGTGTGATCATGATGTGTATATAAAATGTACCTATTTCACAATAAAAAATGAAAATAAAAGAAGTGTGAAATATTCAAAGAATTTGTCTTTAGATTCCAGTTTGAAAAACTCTAGTGCTATAGATTTTAAAAACTGGTTTGATTGCATCATATTATTCACCCATGACTTCCAAGCTACTCTTTGTCATGTTGTTATTAAAGACTTCATGAAAAACTCATTGTTTTAACTCTTTTGGGTGTGAAAGAGACCGGGCCACAGTTCAGCACTGCCATGTATTTGGATGGACTGAAGATAAATTCCTGGTCCAAGGCCCCTCGAGTTTGCTCCTACAATGGAATCGTGTGATTTATAGGAACGGAGAAACCATATGGTCCAGCCACTTTCTTTTTGAACCCAATACAACACTGTGGAGAGGCTCAAACATAAAAGTCTGAGAGCCCTGTGCTCCCACCTGCCACTTCTCAGGAGTGGCAAGACAGGGGCATGAACTCAAGACTCCTGTGTCAGCGCCCCGGCCTTCACATCACACTGTGCCTGTGGCTCCCGCTTATGATATCAGCGGGCCTGTAGGACAGTAAATCCTTCTGTGCAACGACTAAAAAGCGTTACGCCACAGCGTCCGTCAAGCCTTTCCCCGAACACCTTAAAACCCACACGCAAAAGGAACAACGCTGCTCCACATGAGCTGAGTTGTTTTCCACATTTCATCATGGCCCTTAAAATCAAAGTATCAGGCAGAACTTAAGCAAGTGTCTCCTCCCATGCGCAGACCATGCAACACGGAGGGCTTAGAGTTTCTTAAAGACAGCCTCAGAGACCACAGCTCAAAAAGGCCTTTTAGATAAGTTTCCATATGCTCTCACCCAGAGGGAAATAAACCACACCATTTAGATATTTTCCTGTTAAAATCTAGTTAGATTTGATTTCAGTAGATTTACATTTTCTTTTTAGAAAACAAACAGTTTGGCCCACACACTAAGTCCATGTCCTCATAGATGAGTGACGCATAAATCTGAGGAAAAGTCTGGAACTGTGACCAGCTTCCCCCACACAGAGCAGGGCTTAGGTTTTTACTTCTGCTCACCTGTAGATGACATTTCATCTCACCTGCTGCGGTGGGTCCCCAGGAGCGAGCCTGAGTTAGAAAGAGCCGACAAAACCCAGTTTTATGATTTTGTATCTTCGATTTGGGTGACTACAGCCACTAGTCCTTTAGGAGACACTGTGGATGGCATCTGTTATCTCCTGGGGACACTGACCTTGCCGGAGGACTCACAGAATCTCTCCATGAGTGTCCCCGAACCAATATTGTTACTACAATGCAACAATAACCTAATTCTACTTGGCTAAGTTGTTTGATCTATGCATTTTCAGTCGGAGTAAGTTCAACAGGGCGTTCTAATTACAGCCATCTATGTAAACAACCATGACTCAGTGGGTCTGATAAAACAGGAAACAATGATGACCTTGTCCAGAGAAAGGTTCTGGTCTGAAAGCCCATCTGCCTTACCGAGTAACTATTTTTAGTTGTATTAAATGATACTCATCTACTTTGCCTAGATAATTTGCAAGTTGACAATGTGGGCTGAGATTTGCCCAGATGTAGGCCCTGTTTCTGGCTCGGCTTCTCCATATCAAAGGCAGCAGTGAAATCATCTAAGAGATGGCTGATTTTAAACGGTAGAAAGCTAAGATTCAGAGCAGAAGTCAGTCCTCTCTGCCCCTCAGCAGTGGAGGTACACCAGTTTTATTTCCTTTCAATAGTAATCATCAAGGCCACCTACAGTATTTCATCTTTGCCTCTTGCCATGCCAAAATTAATTTACAAGACTTCTGTTAACCAAGGCTCTTCTGTTGCACGTCCAACAACTCATAATATTCATAATATATCTCAGAACTCTACCAATCCCACCAGAACCTATAAATAGTGCAGAATGGCCCTAGCACATCTTCCTCTTTCAACCATTTACACATTTAGGCTCAGAACTCTAAAGGTAAGGGGTCTGTGCAGGGATAGAACAGAGCTGAAAGGTACCTGTACTTCAATTTTCTCATCTAAAAGATAGCCAAACTCTGACAAGTGGATAAAATACAAAGAATAATTTTTTAACCTCATCTTCAGCTCCTGGTACCGATTCTGGATCATGGATTCATTAAATCCACCCCAGGTTATGAGTCTTTCTTCATTTCGATCCATTTCTCATCCCCCAATTCTTGACCGTAAAATTTCCCCTAGAGCCTCTGTCAGTTTCTTTAGCCTTGGACTCCCTTGGGGCTCAGTTATTCTCTACACCGTTCTAACTCAGTACCACACCTTGAAGATAGTTTAGTTCACTCTTTACTTACATTCTAGACTATGACTTGACCAGCACATTGTATATAGTGACTAAAAACCAGAGATGCACATTGGAATTTCTTGGGCATCTTTTAAAAATACTAATACCCTGTCTCAAAAGAAAAAAAAATACTGATACTTATGTGTCTCTCTCTAACCCTGAGATTCTGATGCACTGATCTGGAATGGACCCTGGACACTGTGATTCTTTAATGTTTTCCTGGTAATTCCAATGTGTAGCAAAGACTATTCACAATTCAATACAGAGTACTTTGGCAGCCAAATTCCGCTCTGCTGTGCCATAGGATTTCTATAACTTTCCCCTACTTAATACTTTGCCTGTGTGGATTTTCAGCCCTACTCTTAGGAAATTCCAATCTGTCCCTCCTAACTTCTTTCACAATTACTGCCAGGATCTCAAAGTCTACCAAAGCCTTTTGTAATACCTACAATTATGTACTAGTTCATATCTTTTAGATTCTCATAACTTCATCTCCCACACACCAGTTTAAATTATACCTGTTGGGGGCTAGAGATTTAGCTCAGTGGTTCCAGCAACTTCCTAGCAAACACAAGGTCCCTATAACCACATACAACAATACTGGGTGTGGTAACTCACACCCAGCAGCAATCAGTACCACATATCTCAGTGCTGGGCTTGGTGGCTCACGGCTGTAATCCCAGCCCTCCAGAGGCAGAGGCAGGAAGATTGCTGTGAGTTCAAGGCTTGCCTGGGCTACATAATGAACTCAGAGCCAGCCTGAACTACAAAGTGAGACCCTATCTCAAAAAAAAAAAATTATACCTCTTGACCTATTTATTATTTCAAGACTAAGCCCTACCCATAAATGCTTTTCTACGTATCAGAGACTTTTTTATAAATTTACAAATAAGTGCATGTAATCAATAAAAAATAACTACCAGCAAATGAAGGTACTTCTATGCCATTTAATATCTGAGACCACACACATCTGCACATAGTTCTAACTTGCCCAGTTACACAAAGCGTAACACAGACCAAAGACAGATACAGCAATATTCAAAACTGAGATGGAGGGGCCGGAGGGTTAGCTCAGTGGTTCTGGCGCCTGCCTCACAAGCACAAGGTCCTGAGTTCCATCCCCGGTAACCACATATAATGCTGGGTGTGGAGACATGCCCACCAACAATCAACACCGCATACCACAATGCCGGACATGGTGGCTCACGCCTGTAATCCCAGCACTCGGGAGGCAGAGGCAGGAAGATTGCTGAGTTCCAGGCTTGCCTGGGCTCCATAGTGAGCTCAGGGCCAGCCTGAACTACAAAGTGAGACCCTGCCTCAAAGAAACTGAGATGGAAAGGGAGCCTCTGAAAGGAAATCCCAACACATATAGAGACTTACTGTGGCTGGCACCCCATCGAGTTGTCGAGCCCCGTGATTGGACACCAGAATCCCATCCACACCACGTTTAACTGCCTCCTTGGCATCATCACCTGCAAAGATGAAAACAACCACCTTGAGAAAATTATAATTTAAAAGTGAGTTTGGGGTTACAGACCCCAGAATTCCAGTCAAAGGGAGGCTGACCTCTCAGACACACACCTTATTCACAACTCTCCAATCAAAATTAAGACCCAATGTTAAATCTAAAATGTTAGTAGTGGTGGGCCGGAGGGTTAGCTCAGTGGTTCCGGCGCCTGCCTTGCAAGCACAAGGACCTGAGTTCGATCCCCGGTAACCACATATAATGCTGGGCGTGGTGGCTCATGCCTGTCATCCCAGCACTCGGGAGGCAGGGACAGGAGGATTGCTGAGTTCGCGGCGGCTTGCCTGGGCACCATAGTGAGCTCAGGGCCAGCCTGAACTACAAAGCGAGACCCTGTCTCCAAAAAAGCAAAAAAAAAAAAAAAAAAAAAAATGTTAATGCTAATGGCTGGGGATTTAGCTCAGTAGTTCCAGTATCTGGCTCACAAGCGCAAGGTCCTGAGCTCAAGCCCCAGTACCATATATCACAGTGCTGGGCGTAGGGGCTCACACCTGTAATCCCAGCATTTGGGAAGCAGAGGCAGAGGATTGCTGTGAGTTTGAGGGTAAAATGAACTACATAGTGAGTGCAGAGCCAGACTGAACTACAAAGTGAGACCTTGTCTCAAAACAAAAGAAAAAAGAAAAAATGTTAACGCTTATAACAATTGAATTATGAAATAACATCATCAGTAGATATGAAATTGTCATACGGTTAAAATTTATTTTTTGCCTGAGAATTTACTCTTGCTATGTATTTTTAAATTAATAAGATCCTAGCAATTTGGCAGAATTGTTCCTCCACAATTTGAATAGAATGAAACAATACATAAAATGCCAAACACTGTTAGTGTAACAGGAAATTAACAAGTCTGTTTCAAAAACATTCTTTAATACTAACCGTTATTACTTCAGTTTTTCAAGTTAAATTCTTCCATAATTAAATGTTTTGCTCACTGAAATTTATTTAAAATGTAATATTACAACTTAAACTACATTTCTAATTGTGTTTCAAAATAAATTTTGAAAAATTACTTTTATAATACATTAATGGTCTCTTAAAGCAACTTTCAGTATATGCTTATTTTCTATTCTAAACTACCTTATTAGCATGCTCTCAATAACAGGCCATTTGCTGCTATGATCATGATAGCAGGGCTGGTTCTCAAACTTTAACTCAAAATGCAGTAGTAAGTACAACCAGTTGATTCAAGATTGTATTGAAATCAATCTTTGGGTCGTTAAGAATGTATATACAGTAGACTGTTCATATCCACAAATCAGCAACGGTGATCAAAGGCAGATGTCATTAAGAATAATTTAAAAGATACACAGAAGGATTCTGTAATTCTGGCTGCCCTAAAGTTTGAGGGTAGCACACCTTTACTGCAACTGTGTTTCATGGAATACTAGTAGTGAATTATTCCCATTTTTAAATAATAATAATACATCTTCCTAAAATTAGAGGTACACATAAATGTTAAACCTATGTTAATCTGTTGAATATGTTTTCCAAAATGCATAAGCTGAATCCCTGACATGGAGTTTGGAGATGGGAGACTTTGGGGGTATATTATGATCAGATGAGTTCATGAAAATGGGGCACATGAGACCCGTGCTCTGATAGAGACACCACAGTGAGTGACCCCCCTCCCCATGTTCAAATGCCAAGAGCTCACGCGAGCCCTCAGAGAGAAGATAGTCATCAGTACACAGCAGGGAGAGGCCCTGAAACTATCCACACTGGCACCCTGAACCAGACTGCTACCCTCCAAAACCATAAGAAAATGGATTTCTGTTTGTCAGTCCACCCAGTCCATGGTATTTTGTTATGGCTGATGGAGCTGCCTAAGACACATTCTTATGATTGTTATTATTCCTGTTAACTCCATCTTCAAGGAACCCTAAGACAAACTCCAAAATGCAATGAAATCATATGAAAAATCATCTCATTTATGAACTGCCACCATTTGTCAACTATTGATGTTTCCAATCTCTAGTGGCTTGGCTTATAAGTTTTCAAATTTTGGGGCCGGAGATTTAGCTCAGTGGTTCCAGCGCTTCCCTCGCAAATGCAAGGCCCTGAGTTCGATTCTGGTAACCACATACAATGCTGGGCGTGGTGACTCACCCCCACCAGCCATCGATACCACATACCACAGTGCCCAGCGTGGTGGCTCACGCCTGTAATCCCAACACTCGGGAGGCAGAGGCAGGAGGACTGCTGAGTTTGAGGCCTGCCTGGGCTACATAGTGAGCTGAGGGCCAGCCTGAACTACAAAGCATGACCCTGTCTCAAAAAAAAAATAATTCAAATTTTGCAAAGGTGTGACATCACTCAGTAGAAACCATATCAAGTTTAGAGCTGTGATCATCCCTGAGCCAGGAATATGCTTTACAACACTGTCATATGCTGGCCATCAGCAGCAGGTCACAGCTCATAGTCAGCCACAGGGTCCCAAGGAGGAACAACCAACACTCCATATAGGTAGTGTGCTGGTGGCACATCTTGGAAACAAGTATTCAATAAATTGCACAAGGTATTTACCACTTGGTTATAAAATAAGCTTTGTGTTAGATGATTTTGCTTAAATATAGATTAATGGCAGTGTCTTGAGGAGGTAGGTTAAGCTACAATATTTATCAGGACATAATTTCATGTAATTTAAAGAGCATCTGTAATTTGTAGGCTATTTATCACTTATATGACTGTGTTTTGTTATGTACTTTGTTGTTTACTTCATGTAAGGTTGTATATTTGTTTTATGTGAAATACACAATGTGTTTCTGTGAGATTGTTACTGACTAGCTACTTTAATCCAAGGACTCATAAATCATGATTTCTCAACCACTCATAGGGGAGGGGGAGTCTTAGTTTCAAGACTGCAAGATAAAGTAGGATAATAGGAGTAGCTAGGAACAAAATATGGTTATATCCATGTTACAAGAGAAAAAGCTTGTAAAAATGCTTTTTTATCGTACCAGTAGTTGCTCCGGTTTTACACCTTATTGTTGCTGTGTAACTGAACCATACAGGCTTTACTATACATTGCTAATTTTCTATCTTTCCTTTTTAACACTGATTATGAATGTTTAGTCTGTCTTTAAATTCTTCAAACCTTTCTGTTCTTCTTACCTCTTCAGGCCATTGTATTTCCTCCCCTGAGATAACTTGTGGGCCATTTGCTGAGGCTGCTCGCAAGCCTCATTATCCACCTTTGTCCTACAAGGTTGTTCCTAATCTCTCTGGGGTGAACATCTGATAGCCTCATGTTTCCCCTCATTTGACTTATGCTGACTTATGCTTGACTTGCTACGCTGGACGCTATGCCAAGCTGTCCTTCCTCTCAGAACTTTTACGACATTACTCCCGTGCCTTATAATGCCACTGTGGACTTGAAGACAGCTGCCAGGATAGTCTGACTTGTGGTCTTTTATAATTCAACAGTTTTAAAGCCGGGTTTTTAGCCCAGGGTTCCGGTGCCTGCCTCACAAATGTATGGTCATAAGTTTGATCCCCAAAGCAAAAAACAAAAAAACTTCTACGTGCACTTTCTCTATGTGCATTTTATCTTGCTGCCATTTTACAAGGGATGTGATAGTATGCAAAAAGTTTCCTGAGTCTGATGACTTATATCACCAGGATTCAGAATTTGTCTATTTTTGATAATCTCTTTCTGATCTTAACACTTGTATCTCTCATCCCTTTGTCATATTTTCCATTTGTCTTGTTATTGTCTTCATGAAGTGTCGTGGACTGTGGCTGTCCTGCTTTTCCTCAGGACAACCCGCTCCGCAGCCTCTGGGGATTTCTTTCATCTTGCTTCTTCTTTTCTCTGCCCAAATTCACTCTGCAGAGCCAGTGTCTCCGCCACTCTTCACTTTTACTTTTTCAGACAAATTACATCGCCATTAAACAAAAAGTGTCACTGACTGCTTTTTAACTAATCATTTCATTTGTAATTTTAGAAATCCTGGTTTTAATCTTTGAGATCTTTTTTGAGACAGGGTCTCGCTTTGTAGTTCAAATTGGTCCTGAGCTCACTATGTAGCCCAGCAAGCCTTGAACTCAGCCATCCTCCTGCCTCTGCCTCCTGAGTGCTGGGATTAGAGGTGTGAGCCACCATGCCCCCAAGATCTTGAGATCTTTTTTATACTCATTTTCTTTTTTAAAAACTTCAGAAGCCATACATTTAAATACTAGGAGTTCCTTTTTACAGTTTGATTTTATTTTCACAGAAAATTATTTGCTTATGGTATATTTTTAAATTATCATTTGGATTTTTAAAGCTCTTTTTCGTATTTATTTCATCCTCTGACTTTTACATCAGCTTTTTTATAGATTATCTTGGTCTTTCTTCTTCTCCCCCTTTGAGAAGAACATTGAGTTTCTCTTTTTTCCCTTTTTTATTTTATAGAAAATAAAACAAATTTCATTACAAGATATTAAGAAAATGTCAATGGTTGATACACTGTGTATCTTTTCCTTCAAAGTAGTTATTCATATTCAAAGTGTAAGGTACACCAAAAGTATTCGTGCAAAAAGGAAACCAATGGATAATAACACAAAATTTTCTTCTCCACAAACTAAGATAAACTAGTACTGCAAATGACACAAATTAGCATATATATTAAAATGTTTTTAAAATGAGAATATGTAATTTGGGGATGCATTTGAAATTCTTCCTATTTATCTCTCTTTCATTTTGCATTCTTCCATTCTGTGTGTGTGTATATTTATATTTATATGTGTATGTATGCGTATATATATATGATGTATACATACTTTGGGTTTCTCATATATGAGAAATCACGTTTTTTTGGTGTTTCTGATATTTGCGTGGTGCTAAATATCCACACATACGTAGGGGAGAAAGATTGAGAGCTGCTATAGGATTTCTGGGCTGTTTTGTAAATCAACTTCCTGCCAAGTCTTTGCCTGGAGTGGAAATTCTTTCTTGGCGCTCCATGTGGGAAAAGGGAAGAAATGTCAAGTAAGAGACTGCTGGATCAGGAGCTCCTCAAGAGCCAGAACGAGCAGAGCATCGTGACATATTGTAAATACCACCAGGCATTTACAGGTCGCACTCAGGCACTGATTTGCTTCTTAGGAAAGACTGTGCTAGCTCCTTGTTGAGAGAGCACGTGAGTTCCCACAGCTACACGGAAGGGGTGGGGCTGAGCAGGACCACTGCCTCTGTGACAACCTCACAAAAATCTTCGGTCAACCCCGAAGCTTTCAGTCTCCATTTCGGCACTTCTCCCAACTCACGAACTACACTTTTGGCTTTAAGGCATTTTATTGTATAATATGCTCCTACTGCCTCTAGGGTTCCTTAAGATACTATTAGAGGTGCAGTTTTCCTTGTGTTTTCCATCACCGTGCTTCTTGACATACTGTCTCTTTTGTAAATTTCTTGAAATTTTTCAAATACTATGTGCGTCATTTGCTGTGCTGTCCTTGGGTGTCTTGAGCTGCAGGTTTATCTTGAATTGGGTCAGAGAGTACATACCCACTCGATCTATCATTTTGAAGCTGAAGCCAAGGCACTGTTGTTTAAAACATATTAGAACATGTTTCTCCAAAAGTATGCGTAAGTGTCCTATAGAATTTCCTGCAACACTGAAAAGGTTATAGCTCCATACAGTAACCACACCACACATGCCACTAATTCATCAAAATGCAGCAGTGTGACCAACAAACTGGAATTTTACATTTATTTACTTTTAAGTAACTTAACTGATTTAACTGTCCAGATGTCCTATTTTGCATACCAGCATCGTGCACACTTGAGCTTACCTCTCTAATAAACTGACTTCTACTGTATGAATCCCATGAGTGAGCATGAATGTAGTCCTTCAGTTTATGCTCAGATATTTGCCATCAAACTACATTTGGGGAAATCAAATATTAGCAATATGCATGCCTAATACAATATGAAGAAGTGACTATTTAAGTGCTAAGTCACTGGACCACCTGGATTTAAACAGGTCACTGCTGGCTTGCTGTGTAAGTGGTGCATTTCTTAACCACCAAAATGAAGATGGTGATCCACAGGAGGCTGGTCTGTAGATTCAATGAAGAGAGCGCTTAGAAAGTGCCTTAGAAAGTACTTAGAAAGTGCTTAGAAAGTTCTTAGAAAGTGCAATGAACCCTTAGACAAATAGGAACCACCATTATTTTCATGTGACGATGCAACCAGCATGAAGTTCATTAGGTGGGGAAAGTTCCCTTTGTTGGTTTCTGGATGTAAGTCAACTTGAGTTCTGCTTATAACAATGGAGTTTCATCCATGACAGTGATTATAAAAGGTCTCTTATTTGAAGTACAGACAAAAACACTTTGCTATTGTTATTTTCTACCATTTCAACTGGGTTTCCATGTTCTTCAGGCAGTGCTGGGAATAAATGGGCAAATGACAGGATGGTTTTCTCAGAGGATACAATTCTAAATTGGTAGACAAACCAAAAAGCAAGAATATTACATGACCAGAAAAATAGCCTTTTCATTAGCTGCTTATAAAACTTCTCCAGAGTTTAAAATTTTATTGGGCTTTTATTTATTTATTTTGTGACCTCAGAAAAGCAATTTTTCCTTCATGAGCATGTCAAAATGTTCTAATTTAGAAAAATCTTTGCTTTTTAGTTCTTTATTTTATAAAATTTTTAGGCGTAGTCTCACTAACTCAGTAAGTTGCTGAACTAGGTTGTAGTCTCACTAACTCAGTAAGTTGCCAAACTTGGAACACTCCTGCCTCAGCTTCCCAGAGTGTTAGGGTTACAGGCAGGTACCACAATGTCCAATGAATATTTTCAATAATCCAGTGTGGCAGTCCTTATTTGTTAATTTGCCTCTGAATATACTGGTTAATTAAAAAATATAATAGTAACTATGTAATGGCAGTTTCTTATCTTATTAATGTACTATTTCTATATTTAATCTAAAACACCAAAGTGAAATATAATTCTCAAAATTTACCTTCAAGTCCTTAGAGCTTTTGACCTAACACTCCAACTCATTACTGCCTTACAGGAGTTTAGTAACTAAGTCCTAGATATAAAGCAGCAGTTTTTTACACATTCCAGGAATTCTGAGTGAATATTCCTTTAGAATGTCTTAAATATTATCTCTCTCCCTCTAGCTAGCGAGATAGAGTACTCTATAACAAGTTAGGGACAGAACAGTTTCTCTCTAAAACGAGTTAGAGACAGAACAGTTTCTCAGAAACAAAAAATCACAGTGGAAGGAAGATAGGATCATTTTTTAAAAAAAAAACAAAGAAAATAAATGTTGAACAGCATCATGTCTTTGCTCATAAAAGCCATTTGTTCATTAGTGTGAGTTCTGGCACAGACCAAATCCTGTGTGAAGTATATGTTTGGAACTTGTGTTGGTGTTCTCCCAGGGCAGGGTTTAACCACAGCTGAAGATTACATCTTGCATTCCAACATGCATTCATTAAAATGCAAATCTTAAAGTGGTAGTAAGAGTGGAATGTTCCATCTGGATCTTTCCAGTTGCTCATGATTTCATGTCCCTGCAAACATAACTTGCACATTTCTGGTAAAAAGGAAAATGAAAGAAGATGCGTGACTCTCAGTTAACCCCTGTGACTTCTGGTAAAGACCTGTAAAAAGGAGAAAATGAGATTTCCCAGAAATGACCCTACCGACTCTCCATACCCAGACTGGGGATATGTGCTACTTCACTCAGTTGTCATGGAGATGATTCTTGTTTGTTAAATGAATAAATAATTACAGAACAATGTAAACTTTACATGTATAAATAATTTCCTTTCAAATACCAGATGCCCGTTCTCTGTTTCGTGTATCTCATTTTTTTGTTTCCTCTAATTAGACTCATAGTTTTCCCAGAGGATTTTACCCTAAAAATATCTGCACTATTTAGTATGTGTAAAATATTGTGAAATAAAAGGTAGAATGAACCAGAGAGCCTATATGCCTGAGAAGAAAAGAGAGGTGATCATGGTAATAGTCATCATAGCCTGAGATAAGATGACTACAGATGAAAGTTCTAGATGCCAAAGTATTTTTGAATGTAATACATAATAGTAAATCTAATTTAGTGCATTTGCATCATATTATACAAAGAGAAATTATAGAAAGTTATATAGATTGAGAATCCAAAATTGAAAAATTGATTTAAAATAAAATGACCTCATACTTGTATTTGCTCTCTGTTTAACCAAGATTAAAAAATGGGGCCTGGGCTAACATTTTATTTTCCTTAGTGTTTTCAAGCCAATTCCTTTGGGCCAGCTCTGTAATTGACTGTATTAATCTTCTAATTCAATGGCAGTTTGTCAGAACCTTCCCTGACATGATTCTAGGTCAGCCCGTAATCACTGATTGCCCGGGCAACAGCAGCTCCTAAATGTCCTTCCCTGGCTTTGACTTGCCCACTTCCATCCATTAGGTCCATTGTGCAAAGCATAATTTTTCTGAAATGTTAATCTGATGAGATAGTTTCTCTGAGTGAAACATTTAAATGGTTCTCAGCCACATTTAAATTTGCATAACCTAATACGATACCATGGTTTACATCTAAACTGTCCCCCAAAAGCCTCAGAGGCAGGGTCAAGTAGGAAGGAGTGGGCCACGGAGATTGTGAATTAGCAATGTGTATTCCTGTCCTCAGTTTCTCCTTTCTCTAATTCCTGGCTTCCACAAACTAAGGAGCTCTCCTGCACCGCACCCTTCCACCGTTAGGTTTCTGCTTCAATCTACCTAAGATCGTACCCACTGAAGCTGTGAACCAAGTTAAGCTGCTCCTCCCTTGAATTGCAAGTGGAAAGTATTTTGTCTCTGGCTAATACATACAGCTTACGTGCCTCATAAATGAGTACAATTAGCTACTTATTCCGCTAATACTTCGTTGTGAATAGTCTGTTGACCTAGTGCCACATGCAAACCCACGCTTCACCTTTCATTCTGAAATGAAACTCCTAATTCAACCTCATCACTGTCCACATTCATTTTAAAAGTCATGGCCTCATACTGTGATTTCTCCCAACATCTATGCCATTGTCCTGTACTTCGACTGCTTGTAGGGCTAACTCCTATAAAAACAGGATTTACATTTGGCCAAGGACTTCAAGCTATTAAAAAGAAAATAAAGTAAGCATAGTAAATGTTTGCAGAGTGAATGATTGAAAAAGCAAATAAGAACAGATGAATGAAAGAATGAATGAATGAATGAATGAAACCACCAAACCTCCAGGTTAATGTTCTTTAGTCCTTACAACTGAATCTGCTATAGGAAGTAGCACTAATGATTATGGGTGATAACAACAGTGCAAAGGTATATGTATACTAGGATGCACTTATTAAATTATAAAAGCCAAAAGGTCAATCAGAACAGTGATAATAGAAGACAAGGTCATAATACTTTCTCTGAAAGTGAAGGTTAAGATAAATCTCTGTTTCATGATCCTCACCACTTAAGAGGTACATTAGGCCATTTTTACGAGCTTAATTTCTGCATCCACAAGATTAAATCATCAAAACAGATGACATCCTTCAAGCCCTAAAAATGGGAACCATGTAACATACATGTTTATGCAAAACCTATGAAGAATGTTTGAGACTGTATTGTTTAACTTCTGGGACAAATTAATAAACTCCTCCTTCCCAGAATCATTCAAACTTTCCAGTTTTTAAAAATGTCTTTGTTGTTGTCTCTGTAACTCTAAAACTTAAAAAATGTTTTTAAAGATGAAAAAACACTTTCCTGAATAAACACATTTGTACTTCAAAGTGATGATGATCTTGTGGGGTCTGAACGCATGAAGATTCTAGAAGGAATCCACTTCTCAATATCCATGACTGAGGATTCTATTGTCCTAGTCCCCCACTCTCCACAGAGAGTTGCCGTGGGTTTTACCACATTCAAAAATGATTCCTGCCCATTAGTATGTGGAGGTGACACGAACAGAAAGAGAGGAAGGCTCCTAAGAGAGGTATGGTTATCGAAATGTCATCCCTGGAGTTTCTCTTTGAACTGAAAATAACTGCAGTAGCCCTCAGATAAAGCAATGAATTCCTAATGTCTCACAGAGATTTGCCAAGCTCCGTGACTAAGGGCTTCAAAATAAGGTAAGGATATCTCCACACTTTGAAAAAGACAATGTATGGCCTGCGATTTAGCTCAAGTGGCACCGTGCCTACCTTGGAAGCACAAGGACCTAAGTTCAATCCCTGGTACTGCAAAAATAAAAAATGAAAATTAAAAAGACAATGTCCTGCTGAATGAGAGTTGACTGTGTTTCCAAACCTTACTGAAGGGTAAAGAAATATTTGCTCACAATTATCAAAAGAGAGAATAGAAAGTTGGAATGTTTGGACTTCTGTGATCATTTTTCCCAATTAATTATCCTCAAAACTACCACGACCATATTCACAAGGGATCACAAAATCAGTATGGGTTCAAAGAGACAGATAAACACACCTCTCAAAATGCCCTTTGCCACAATGGGCAGTGACGTCAGCCTCCTCAGCCATACAATGTCCTCCCAGTTAATAGATGGGTCAATTGCTTTCGCCACGTATTCAGCGAGTCCACTATTGTCGCCAAAATTTTCCTTGGGAGAAAATGCTAAATCATTGCTTTCAAAATTTTTCATCCTGAAATAACAAGATACATAAAATGACAAAATTCTTCCTCAGAAATATCTACACCATTATTGATTCGATGAATAACAGAAAAGTGGCCCTTTTCAAACCAGCTCACTCATCGCTCCACAACAACCTAGCAGGAGTGTTGAACGCATGTTTCCCATATTTTCATGAAGGACCCTAGTCTAAATGTGACCATCCAGTAGTCTTAATTGGTCACTTGAAGCTTACTTTACACGTATGCGTCTGTACAAACAAATCAGCTTCATGGTAAAATATAGAGCCCTGCTTGGGCTGGAGATTTAGCTCAGTGGTTCCGGTGCCTGCCTCGCAAGCGCAAGGTCCTGAGTTCGATCCCTAGTAACCACACACAATGCTGGGCGTGGAGACTCACACCCACCAACGATCAGTACCACATACCACAGTGCCAGGAGTGGTGACTCATACCTGTAATCCCAGCACTGGGGAGGCAGAGACAGGAGGATTGCTGAGTTCAAGGTTTGCCTGGGCTACATAGTGAGCTCAGAGCCAGCCTGAACTACAAAGCGAGACCCTGTCTTAAAAAAAAAAAAAAAAATACAGAGCCCTGCTCAAACAGTTCCAACTTAAGACAGTTAATAGAGACAATAGACTAGCCACTATTTTCACCCAGTAGTACACATTAGTCATAATAAAAAACATTTGCTTTATAATTTATGTAAGGCATTTTATACAGAAAGTAAAATGGATTCTCCATTATTTCTATTTTACATTAAAAAAATAAAAATGGAAATGTAGATTGAGATGATCCAAGAATAAAACTAGCTAGGGTAAGTAGCTGGATGCCAAACTGAATTTCTTAATTTGACTGTGTGTATATGTACGCATGTGTGTTTTCAATTTTTTAATTGAGTTGACTGGTACATTTTATGCGTACATTATGATCACATTCAACACTGAGAGTTTGTGCCAGTACATGACCCATCCAGGTTCTCAATATATTCCCTTCCCTGCCCCCCTTATGATTCCCCAGTCCCTACATACATAAGCTTTGTTTGCTGATGCGCCACCTGGGGGATAAATGCTACTGCTCTATTATCCAAGCAGCCCACCCTACTGGGATCATAATACAACCCCAGTAATAAATTAGAGGGACAAAGTTCAAGGAGAGGAAAATACTTCATTTGTAAAAAGGAAAGGAAGGAGGAGAAAGGAAGACAGATAGCTACCCTGATAAGAAAGAATGAGACTACAGGGCTCTGGAAAGATAAAACGGAAGACCTTGACTTACATGTTAAGGACTTATCTTTGGAGTGGGTAGCTTGTTGGCAAGGAGGGGTCTTATTTCTGGTTGGTTTGGAATTAGTAAGGGTATGTGTGTGTGTGTCTGCTGTACTCTGTAATGACCCTAGACTGAATAATATAGTGACTCTAGAGTGAATACACACATGCACATACACAGACACACAAATACATGTTAGTGTCTGGGTGAGTAGAGCTGCCTTAAAGTTAGTAACCCTCTTTGCTTCTCTAAATTCTACTGGAGGTGGGGCTGCCTTACCATTTGTGCCTCTGGCTTTCTCTCTGGGTCCCGTCAGCTCTTTTTCTGGTCTCTGGGTGCAAGTACTAAGGCCATTTGGTGGCTTTTTTTTGTTTTGTTTTTTTAGACAGGATCTCCCTTTGTAGTTCAGGCTGGTCCTGAGCTCACTATGTAGCCCAGGCAAGCCTCGAACCCAGCAATCCTCCTGCCTCCCAAGTGCTGGGATTGCAGGTGTGAGACACCATGCCCAGCATTGTGGCATGTGGTACTGATGGCTGGTGGGCATGAGTTACCACACCCAATATTGTATGGGGTTACCAGGATTTGAACCATGGACCTTGGGCTTGCTAGGCAGGTGCCAGAACCACTGAGCTAAATCTCCAGCCCTGGTGTCTTTTTTTATGTGGGTATTTTTTCTTTTTTTACGTTATCTTCTACTTACCAGAGGAACCCCTCTAGTAAAGTTTGTTTTTAACTCTTACTCAGGATTAGCTGGAAGACCTAAAGATGTCCTCATTTTATTTTCTCATCTGCAGACCCCCACCCCTACCTGCAGATAGCTGAATCCTAGCTACTGCACAGGTAACCCTCCAATTCTCATCAAGATGAGTCTGGAACTGCACTAAAATGTGTCATCATCCCCTGTCTGCTGCCCCTGTAGACTCTCCTACCTGCCCTGTGGTGATGGTGGCGGTGGGCACAGGGATTAGAAAATGCTTCTCAGCAGATGAGCTAACAGTCTTCCCCTCCGTCGTCCATTTAGCTGTTCCTTCTGAGGCTGCCTGCTGCTAACTCAATCGTTTCCAGTTTTCCAGACAACTTTGACAAGAGTAGGAGCTTTCCGATTATCAATCTTCATTTCTTTGCCTGTGCCTGCTCTTTTTTCTTTTTTTTTTTTTCTTTTTTTTTTTTCTTTTTTTCTCCTAGACCTGAATGGCATCCCCCCCACCCCACCCAACCAGCAGATCACAAGGGTCAGTGCGACTGAGCTCTAAATTCCCACTTCGTCACCCTGAGATGTATGCTGACTGATTCAGTGTTCCCACAAGGTGAGGCTGCAACTGCTCTAATGTGTGGCCCTCTGTCCACCGCCTTCCCTCTCTCGCTCCCTTCCCCACTGCTCTAACAATATCACCTTCACCTTCTCAAGGAACCACTTGCATTTAAACCGCTGACTCACAGTCTACCTCCTGGGAACCCAAACTGTGACACGTCACCTCGGAGGTGCTGCCTCTCTCTTTGTTGACCTGGTTTGCCTCAGGTCACCCCTGAGACCGCTGCTGTCTCACCCTAAGCCTGAAGACCTCGCTTTTGGCCTACTATCCTCATACCCTGATAGGACCTGAAGAAGTTCCTCAAAGGAAAGCTTGTCTTTTCTGCTCCCGGTTCTGACCACTAGGAGGCGTACCGCCTTCCGGACACACAGCGGAGCACCCCTGAGGTTTGGCTCCCCTACAGCCCCAAATCCAGGGCAAACCTCACTCACCGGAAGACTGCTTCTGAGTGATGACGAGAACCTGGATTCCTCCTTGCTCTTCTGCCTATTATAAATGACCCTCAAGCCAGTCTGCTTTTTAGGTAAAAGTAAATCTGTACATTGATTTCTGCCTTAGTCTAGCTCTTTCTTCTCTTCCAACAGCTCTGCCATTGAGAGGCACCATGGAAACTTTCATGTAAAACTGCAAGTGTCCTAGTTCTTTATCTTTAAACTATTTCTTAAATAAACCTTCAATAGAAAAACTATACTTGATGCGTTTTTATTTTAGTATAGTTTGGCTAACCTAACTGGTTGTGTAGCCTGAGTGGCATGTATTATCATAAGAATATGAACATTCAATCACACACAGCTCTATTCAAGCCGCTGTCAAAATCCTATCCATGAGGACTGAATAATGTGTTGTAGAGTTTCATGGACTCAGACGACTGTTGAACTATCACTGAAAATTCCATTTCATTAAGAGTCACACAGATGCCCATCTAGTTGTTGGGCTTTGGTATAGGCTTTGGCTAAAACGCCTGGACATTGTTTCATCAAAGCACTCACAGTTATATATTTTATCAGAGTCCTTGGTGTTCTGTGGTCATCTTGAATTGAATTAGCCTTTCAGGTCAATAATCACGTCATTTTCTTATGGAGACCTGTTTCGTTTTTTTGAAATGATATTAAATTGCAAATTTTTAAGTCATGTTGTTAATGAGAAAAAAAATTCTATTTTTCTGCCCCATAGCAATGCCTGGAGTAGAAAAGAAAAACATCTGACTGTGTATGTGCTCTACATGGCACCCCACCCCCATCCCAAACAAGCTGCCGAGTTTCAGCAGGGGTGGGGTGAAAGGGTGAAATGGGTAGGAAAAAACAGAAACATGGATAAAATTATATAAATAACTGTTGTTATTCTTGGATGGTGAAATGCAGATCAACACTTGAATGAATGTTGCCTTACAGAAATTTCAGCGCACAATGAAGCCTTGTTGTTACTCTAAAACTTTGTTCAAAGCCAGAAGCCAAGAAAAAGTTTTCAGATATCTTGACAGAGACCCACGATGGAGTGTTTTACCAATGGCTCCGAGAGAAACCACCATGAATGCTATTTTTACGCAGAAAAAAAATATACATATATAATGCTGCTTGTGATAATGAAGGCATTCTATTTCAAAAGGAATGGGACAACAAGAAAATAATAATACATAACTTAAGGCTTTGTTTTTCCAATCTTGATCTGCTCAGTGACACAAAGGCAAAAGATAGGATTTCATCTTTGTAAGGTACTCGTTTTGACTGGGCCTTAATAACACATTTTTAAATCTAGTGTAGGAATTGCTTTAGTTTTTCTATTTGTAAATTAGCATCATAGCAATAATTTTTAAATACCTAAAGGAAGTTAAATAATATTAAATAACCAAGAACACACACAATAATGTTACTGAGCAATACTTAACACATGTATTATTTATTATACATACCAATACTGTGACATTAAAGGTAAAGCCATATTTCTATACAGAAAACAACAGCTACAACAAAACAGTAGAGCTCACAAAATGATCAAAGTATGAAGAGAAAGAGAGCTTGAGAGAGAAAGACACAGCCTGTATGTGACGGACTTGAGCCACCAGCCTTTAGCTCTGTGTCTAGGGGAACACTGACGTTCAGAACTCTGCCCTAGCGGTTCCTTCCTCTGCGTGGCCAGGCAGCTGGACGACGAGCCCAAGGCACGCGTTTTGAGTTCAAAATCTCCCATGTTCTAGTACATTTTTATTTTCTAATTCAATGATTTCTTATTGAGTACCTACTGTGTGCCAATGTTTTAGGTATTTAGAATACACCAGTAAAAAGGATAACCTAACGTTCTACCCACAATCAAATTAATAAAAATATCAATTACAGAGCATACCGAAATATAAGGAATATCCAAAGCAAGGAAAAATGTGGAGCAGAATAAGACGATAAGCTGGCAGAGACTCAAGTGAAAATTTTTAAATATGGTAATCAGGGCTGACTTCATGGGGAAGCTACTCTGAGAAGAAAATTAAGAGGGATGCACAGATATTTTTTGGCTGCTGCCATAACAAGTGGCTACAAGTAGGACTAAAAGGCCACAGATCAATCGTTCCACAGCTCTGAAAGTTAAAACTCTACGACAGACCTCCCTGGACTGAATCCAAGGTGCCGGCAGGGGGAGGGGAGGACCCAGCCAGCCCTTGACACTTTCCAGTTTGAGCGCTCCTACGCCTCCCCCTCTCCACTCCTGGCCACGTCCGCCAACTTCTGACTTTATCATTTCTCGCTATTCTGACCCCAACACCCATGCCTCCTTCTCATAAAGATCTTTCTTTTCAGTACATTAAGATGCCTAGGAAAAAACAAGATCATTTCCACATTGCATGATAATGCATTATTGCACTGAAGGTCCATTTTGGAGTGGGAGGGGCCAGGTTCATGGGACTAAGATGCCGGTAGCTTCGGCCTAACACTCGCCGGTAGGAATGTTTACCTAACCAGATTCGCGTTGATCTTAGTGATCAAAAACTACTTCTCTTCTCTTTATACTGCCCCGGCCCTGCTCTGAAAAGCCAAAGCTTAACTGAGATCAAAATGCCGTGACGCATGAGGCTCTTGTCTCAAAACTTTAACAAAAACGGTGAGGTGAACCGACCTCATTCCTGGCTGCTTTCAGAGAATTCTCCCCCCGTCGCCTCGGGTTGTGTGATGTGCGCGCACGTGCACGCGCGCACACACACACACACACACACGCACACTCGTGTGTTTCGAGGCTAGATCGAGCGGAGATTACCCAATGCCTGAACTCTAGCTGCTCCCAGATGCCGACAGCGGGGAGCCTCCCCCTGCCCGGGCAGAGGAAGCAGCGAGGGCTGGAAGGAGCCACCGCCTTCCCGACTCGTTCTCCTCTGGATTTCCTGCCTGAGTCGCCTGCCAAACCTCACTTCTGAAAAGCCAGGCTTCACCTTCTACGACTCAGGTCAGTTGCGGACAGAAACTGATTTCATATCAGGATGTGACAGATGAGCTTTGGGGGCACGTGTGACCTCCAGCGGAAGCCTGGACGTCCCATTAGTGGGCTCTGATCAGAGGCGCTGGCATCCCCCGAGGTCCCTCGGGACAAACGGCGCTGGCGCACGCGGCGGGGTCCGGGCTGCGCCGGCTGCAGGGTGTTTCCCATGTTCCCGGTAACCTGGATGTGCCGCTCATTATTTGATCATCTCTAGACCGGACGTGTGCCAGGCTGGGGAGCCACGGCCACTCCTGTGCACGCAGCAGCTCAAAGAGGTCTTTGTTTCTCGGCCCTTTACGTCATCTGGGCAAAAGCCCAGGAGCAGAGGAAAGAGAGAGAGCAAATCAGCCATCCCGGCCCTCAGTGAGTGGCCCCAGCACTGAAGGAGCCAGGGCACCAGCCAAAATGAATGTCTCTGTCCTCGCAGGCACCTAATTAGGCACCTCTGCTAAACATGGTGCGCTGTCCACGCAATCTTCTTGAACTACGAACAACAAAACCAACCAAACACACTTTCTGTATCAATTATTATTGCTGCACTCAGTGGAAGAAGAAAGCAAGTGATGGCAAATTCTTTATCAAATGGCTAGAGGAAAATAATGAGGAATGCTTCCTGTTAGAAGCCAAGATAGTGAGAAACAAACGAAAAAGAATTCATCTGTCAAAATGCAAAGATAAAATAAGTGCAGATTACGCACTGAGGAAATTTGAAGTCATCTGCTTACTGATTAGTTTGGCAAGGTATAGGATTATGTCAGGGGCTTTCCTTTTTCTGTTGTTGTTTGTTTCCTTTAAAGACAGAGTGGGTAACCCAGCTTCTGGGGTACAGAGAACAGTTTATTGGTAACTGTGGCAGGGAGAATGCTTTCTCTTTCTGTCATTGGATCACTGTAGATACTACATACAGAAATAAGGCCCTACCACTGTATGGAAGGACCAGTGTTACTCTACTAATTTACACAAGGTGCAACAAATTCTACGCACAGTAGTAGTTCATACTCACATATGTATATACAAAAGCAAATGACAAATATGTGGCCTTATGCAGGACTCTCTATGGTTATGACTTACCTGGTGATTGAGTTATACACTGCTCTGACAATAACACATTATAAAAAAATCCCTACATTCGACCAACCCTTTGTCCTTATATGAAATACTGGTTTGATTTTTTTATTTTGGACTCTTTTAAAAGGCTGAACAGAGATGTCCAGCTGGATTCCTTTGTCTCCCTGTTTTATCTCTATTCATTCCAAACACAACCAAAATCCAAACAGAATGAGCAAGCCCCCTGTGAAGCGAGGGCTGGCCTCCCAGGAAAGCCCCTCAGTCTCCCACATACTCAGGCTGCTTGGGGATTCGTCCCCAAGGCGTGTGTCCTGCCCTCAGAGCTCCATCTGCATTGAGATAGCTCCTGCCCTCAGGACTAGCACACAGCAATTACACATTAGCGAGAGAAACTCAGCAGATGATTCTGAAATATGAGGAGGAAAAAATAATGAGTAAAGGAGGTAAATAGGGTAGGGAAGTTGGACTCTTTCTCAGCAAGCTTCTCTGACTTGACCCCAACCCCTTAAATACTGCAAGAAAAAGGACAGCAGTCAAAAGTGGAAAGACAGAGTGATCTGATAAAATTCTTGCAGTTGAATTTTAGATTATCTAATATGATATTTTCCCTAATCCCTGAGTCATGAGCTATGGATGAGTTACATGAAGGGATATTGCCAAAAGAACTCAAAGATGAAGAATCAAAACAGGTGTCTACCTGTAATGCCAGCATTCAAGAGGCAGAGGCAAGAGGATCACTGTGAGTTCCAGGCCAGCCTCAACTACATGGCAAAACCTTGCCTCAAACTCTTCCCCCCAAAATAAAAATGGTGGCTTTTTTCACTTCTACTCTTTTCTCTTTCTTTAATCTTTCTAGACCTATAAAAAGGGAAACAAAGCTTATGTATGTAGGGGACAAGGGGGTGTAGGATGGATGAGGGAATGGGAAAAAAATGAGAGTTAAATTGTGTCATATACTGGTACAAATTCTCAAAAAACAGCCCACAAAACCTACAAGGGGCACTCTGATGTCAAAGACTAAAGAAAGAGTGTCAAAATAACTATAACAAGCTGTTGCCCAGGCTAATCTACATATCATCCATCTGAATGGTATTACATATTTCCTGAAGCCCTAATGCATTCCAGTACATAAATATACCAGACTTTTACATGCATATAATAACTCCTTTCTCTGATTATAGCTCAAATATGTGATACCCACTACAGAGGTGTGATTCCTTGGTGACTACGTGGATATTTAGCAAGGATGCCATCTCTAGAACCCAGGGCAAACTGATCCTAGACACAATTCCCTTCCACCTCACTTTGAGGCTACAGCTTCTGCAGCAAGCTAACCTCCCAAGGGTATCCACTGCAAAACCAGAAAAGGTCTTTGGCTTGGGAAAAACCAGAGAGAGTCAGTAATCCTGCTCGGAATCTGTGTGACCGTGTTTACCTGAGCTGTGGCGGCAGCTTAAACCTGTTGCGCACATCATCAAAGCGGTTGCCCAGGTAAGGGGTGTCCACGGTCACAAATATGGCCTTATAGCCCATCTTCTCAGCTCGCTTCACTAGCTGCTTGGTGACCTCGCGATCCTTGTAGATGTACAGCTGCATCCAGCGAAGGGCGTCAGGACAAGCCTCTGCGACCTCTTCAATTGAGGAGGTGGCCCAGGAGCTCAGCATCATGCCAGTCCCCAAAGTCTGACAAGCTGAGGGAGAAAGGAAACCATCACAACAGGTCCTGTGCATCTCTCTCCTCTGACTATTCTGGGTTTTCTTCCACAATTAAGTAATGACTGAAGTCAGTGAAGGAGAAACTCATACGATGTTGGAGTGCTATCTAGACAATGCTGAGAGGTAAACTATAAATATCTGAAGCTGACGGTGTGACTCAGTTTGCCTGAGTGCCTGCTGTGTGCCAAAAGAGAGTCAATAGAGTCGCCCATGGTCTGATGCTGGGAACTAAATGGAGCTTTTTATAAAGCTACCCTGATGAGTTAGAAACTGTATTTCTCAAGCTCTGTCAATAGCCAGTTGCCCTAGAGGACTTACAAAAACAAGTTTCTGAGTCCCACCAGTTTCTGACTCCACAGGCACAAGATGGAATCCAAGAATCTCTCTTTCTCACCAGTTTCCAGACAATGTCGATGCTTCCAGGGCTGGATCACGCTTCGACCTTTAATAGTTAGTTGACAGTAAAAGTCTAAATTCAAACAGCAGTAAAATAGGCGTGGTTTTGAAAAATGTTTCCTTTGCCTTGACTTTGAAGGGCTTGCATCCACGTTCTCAGGTCACGGGTCACATACAAAAGATGTGAACCGAAGATCATTGAGTCTGTGGGTCACTAATTTGTTCCCCTCAGGTACTGCTTTGAAAATTTCTATCATAGGATCTCATGACTTGCATAATACTATCTACCCCAAAAAGCACATTTCACTAAGTAATAACACATATGAGCATCTGGATCATTGTCTTGCTTTAATTAACATTTGGAAATATGGAAATAACACCCGGGGACACAGATTGCTTGTGTCAGAATCTTCTAACCACCAATTTACCACAATGAAATTATGTTCTGAAGAGGATGTGACCTAACAAAGGCCATAAACAGTTGGGCAAAAAGTGGGACAAAGCACAGCATGTCTGACTTTTCCTTCGGGACAATGATTTTTCTAGAACTCCTAGATGTCCAAAAGACTGCTATCAAGCACAGATAAAAGTAATTCCTCAACATTTCAAGGCTGTGCCATTCAAAAGAGTTGGCCTGTTACGTGCCCAAGGGAAATTAGCACAGCTCGGGTCTGGAATGGCATGGAGTCCTGGACTCCAAGGGTAAGCCTGCCACGTGTGGCCACAAGCAAAGAAGCCCAGCAAGGCTGACCCCTCAGATGTCAGACCATTATTCTGCCGTTAGTACAGAAGTATCATACAGGCTGAGCAGCAGCACCGCACCAAAAAGATTTCCTTGGCCTCACACAAAATATCTACAGACCTTCCAGAGACACTGTGAAAATAAGATCAGATAATGCACAAATAATTCTGACACCACCCAGACTATCTCACATTAACAAGATCTCAGCCTTCACAAGAATTCTGGCCCAAACCACTGGGGTTTAGGTATCCAGAGAGAAGAGAGGACAGTCCATGCTATTTATTTCTTGTGGTTACCTGTTCTGATACAATTCGTACCAGAAATCTTTGCTGCCCCACGTTTGCTTTTCAACAATTGAATCCTAAGGGACTAAAATGTGGAGTCAGAGCCCCAAAATTCTAAGCTACCATTGTTTCCAGCTGCTGGCACTCTATAAATATTAGTGATTTAATGGGTTGATCCAAGAACATTTTCTGGATGCAGAGAGATTATCAGTGCCTAGCCTGACATAGTATCTGTTGAAGCTAAATTATTACTCTCAAAAGAAAAAAGAAGAGAAAGCTTTAGAAGGTTGCAGGATTCCTGGAGTGAACTATTAGTAATTATTGCAATTTCCACTCACTTTTGATTATCTGCTATAATAAAGGAAAATTATTGAAAAACTATACCCACTATTTGAACACAGTTTTGTATTTGAATGGGCTAAGGGAATCTAGGATTTTCCCATTCAAGGAAATAATAACAAGTTGCCTTCTCATCAGATTAGGTTAATGGTCAATCTTGATTATCAACTTGACTCAGATAGAAGATGCCAAGCAAATTAGTAATGCCCAAGCCTGGACATCTGTGAAGGTGGTTCCCAAAATGACTGGCATGGAGTCCAGAAAAGCAAGGGCAGGATATCCATCCCAATTGGCGGAGGCACCAGCCTATGGGCTTGCAGCCCAAGGACAAGGAAGAGGGAAAAGGAAGGAATTCAGCTTCCCTGTGAAGAGCTCCATTTCTCTTTTAGCTGCCGTGAGAGCCTGTGGTCACCAGACTCTGGCTTCCTCAGTCTTTCAGTGTGGACTTGCAGTACAGACTCCAGAGAGCTTCTTTGCCTTGGACTGGTGCTGAAACCTTGATCCTTCTTGCAAAGCTCCGAGAAATTTTTGGACTGAGCAATTACTGGATCTCTTAGGTACAAATGGCCATTATGGAGTATCCAGCCTTTCTTTTTTTTTTTTTTTTTTTTTTTTTTTTTTTTT
>PVIC010000524.1:54411-119309 GCA_004025085.1 Thryonomys swinderianus | reverse complement strand
GTGGGGCGCTGCGGCTGCACTTGGCGCCGGTCCCGTCAGGGCGCGTGCCTGTCTTCAAGCCCTGAAGGGCGCTGTTCCCGCTCACACTCGCCAGTGTTGTGCCACCCTGGCCTGCAGACACGTCCCTGGCCAGGTGCCCTCTGCGGGCAGGAGGGCAGGAAGGCCAGGAGCCTCTCCCGGGGGCAAGGCTGATGCCTCGGGCCTGCGTCCTCCTTCCGGGCACGAGAGCCTGCCCTGAGGTGCACCTGGGCCTGAGGTCCTCGTGCCACCTCACCCCTCTGGTGCCCAGATCTGTGCCCGAGTTCCCCAGTGCACACCGGAACACTCCCTGGCAGCTGCCACCTCGGCAGCCACAATGGCCTCCTGTCTTCTGTTTCTCTTCTGCTTCTCGCCAGGGTTACATCCCTCCCAGCGCCCACAGGGGGCAAATCGCCCACAGACTGTGCCGCCTCTACCACCAGCAGCTCCCCAGGGCGGAGCCAGAGGCCAGCCGGCGGGCACGGGGAGGGCCAGCCAGCAGGCGGGAAGGTCCCGACAGGGCGCCTCTCCCCACGCAAACCTCCGCACAGCAGTGTGTCCGGGCGGGGCGGGGAAGGAAGGGGCTCCCTGCCTGAAAGCGGCAGGGGACTGTGCACCGAGGGCTGACTCGCGTGTGCAGCTCCACAGCTCCACTCGCAGTGAGTGTCAGCATCTCACAGGAACCGCGACACACGCGAGCCCCGGCAGGGACGTGTGCCCGCGGTGCGGCCTCGACTGTGGCACATCGGCGCACATGGCCCACTCTCGGGCTCTGACACCGCCGTGTCCCTGGTCCACAGCGCTGCTTCCGCTTCTGGAGACAGCCTGACCCTTGGCCCTGAGCCGCTGAGCTCAGGGCACCCAGGGCCACCCCAGGAAGGCGCAGGGCGAGAGGCCCTCCCGGCGGAGCCTGAGGCTTGGACTTAATATGCCTTTCTTTAGTTTCCCTGTATTTTTGTGATACTAGGGATTGAACCAGTGCCTTCACACGGAGCTACACCTCCAGCCCATTTTTACTTTTTTTTTTTTTTCTTTTGAGACAGGGTCTCGCTTTGTAGGTCATACTGGCCCTGAGCTCACTATGGAGCCCAGGCAAGCCTGGAACTCAGCAATCCTCCTGCCTCTGCCTCTGCCTCCCAAGTGCTGGGATGACAGGCGTGAGCCACCATGACCGGCCCCATTTTTACTTTTGAGATAGGCTCTGAGTCGTTAAATTGTCCAGGCTGGGCTTAAATTTGCAACTCTCCTGCCTCAGCCTCCCATGTGCTCCAATCACAGGTGTGCACCACCCCACTGGGTTAGAGTCAGTCTTTCAGGGAACACTGGGGCCCTCAGTTCTGCCACATGGGAAAGTGGTTTTGAAGCTCCATGGTTTTCTCGGGAAGCATTCGTTCACACGTGGTACGACAGGAACACCTTTGAGAAGCAGGGAGACATGTTACGGCCCCCCAAGCACCGGGTCGGAGGCTAGAGTCAGCAGATGGAGCTCTGGACTGTCTGGTCACAAGGCCCAGGGCCTCAGGCGTCTGGCTGAAGGCCGCGGGCCTGAAGGGGGCTCAGGTCCCTCGGGTGTGGGCACGAGACCCTCTTCTCCCCAGACCAAAGCACCAGCGAGCGGCCTAACCCGTGAGTAAATGCTCACTGTACTACGACCGTGACCAATCCAGGGACACAGAACTCAGCCTGGAAAGGGAGACGGTACTGGCGGAGGTCAGGAAGGGCTTTCATGACTTAGAATGCAAAAGAGCTTACATTCAATATGCCTAAAAAACTTTTTAAACTCTTGCCAAAAAGAACTGTTTCAGTTTTAAAACATTTATTGCAGGATCTTTTACTTCCAGGCTACGTTTCCGGCAGGCCCTGGTGTCTACACACACAGCACAGGCAGAGGGACCGCGCACGGCGCTCCCACGCCACTCACCCTCCGCGCCTTGCTCTGGTACCGAATGGC
Organism: Thryonomys swinderianus; assembly: GCA_004025085.1. NCBI lineage: Eukaryota > Metazoa > Chordata > Mammalia > Rodentia > Thryonomyidae > Thryonomys > Thryonomys swinderianus. Next base: position 117,340 of record PVIC010000524.1, on the reverse strand, counting down.
TTTCTTCGTCTCCTCCTTGGCGTGCTCCACATAGTCCGCGGCATTCGTGACGTTCTTCTCGATGTTGTTGATCATTTCACCCTAAGAACAGAAGGCCGGCCTGAGAAGCGGTTTTCCTGGCGCGTCCTGCGGCCGGCAGACAGATGAGCACGTCACGGGAGGAGCCACTCGCAGCGGGAGGAAGGTGAGGCTGTCGGAGATGCGTCAGCGCCACGCCATGGAGACGGACCTGCGTTTGCACGTGGACGCGGACAGGCAGGCTCGACACAAGCGCTCCTGCGGCATCCCTAGGCGGGCGGGCGCCAGGAGGGTGGGCGGCCAGCACTGGCTGAAGAATGTTTCACGACCACGCAAAACATTGCACACGGAGGGGACAGCTATGCAATGTGCCAACCATCACTGCTCCCTCAGGGCATCAGCACACTGAGCGCAGTGACTGGTGTCCACGGGTGAGATGGGCACGGACGGGCCGGGGCTCCTGCAGATGCCAGGGAGGAGCAGCACGAGGAACATGTTACCTGGGTTCCGTCCGCCGGGAGACAAAGTCTGGCAGCAAAGAGGAAAGCAGTGAAGAAGGACGGACAGGTGACGGAGGGCACAGAGCTCATTCCCCAAGCCCTGCGTGTGGACTAGGTGGACTGCGATGCATGGCCTTCTCAGAAGGAGCCAAGCTAGGGACCAGCGCCCTTGGCACAGAATGGGCGCGACCGGGCACTATGGCATTTGTTCAAATCCTCCTTTGCTCATGCAGAATAGCCTGCTCTTCCTGCAGCTGGCACAGACTGGCTGCCTCCTGCAAATAACCTGCCAGCTGATCCGTCCCCACTGCACAGAGCAGCAGCATGGGCCTGGTCGCCTCTCCCTGGGGCACTGACTGCCCGCCGAGGATCCCCGAGCCCTGCACAGACTCCATGAAGCTCCTCCACATGGCTGGTGACATGTGGAGACAGCCCTGGCTGGCACCACCTGGGCAAAGGTGGCATGGTTGGGCATCACCATCAGGAAGCCTGTCCTGGTCAACATGCCCAGGGGCCCATCTGTGGTGGAGCAGAGGACATGGAACCCTCCCCCCACTGCCCGTTCCACCCAGCCCGAGCCCGAGCCACTGGGCATCGGCACAGCGCTCATCTGGCTCAGGCTGCAGCCTGGGTGGCTTGGTCCTCCTGCCCATCCCAGTGACTCCCCTGCAAGGCTCCTCACACGGGCACTGCCGCCCTGTGGCCACTGTCACTGGCTCCATGATGCACATCCTTCCCCGGGACACTCTCCCCATGTCTGAGTCTGTGCCATGAGCATCTGTGACCTACAGTCACACGTGTGGGTAATGCATGTGTCACGTTCATGGCTCCTTTTCAGCCTAATCTGAAACCCCTCGGAAACCCCTCAGGAACAAAGAGCCGGCAAGGGCAGCTATCTTCAAGGCTGGGTATGGGGCCCGGCGCCGCAGCGCCACACGTGACACACGGGCCTCAGCCCGGACCACAGCGCGGCCCTCACCTGCGTCTCCACCAACATGGCCATGTCCACGAACATCTCGTGCAGCTCGCGGATGCTGGTCTCCAGCTTCATGATGTCCTTGTGGCGCGACTCGATCTCATTGAGCGCTTGTTTGGTCACGTGCGAGTCTGAGATGATCTTGGAGAAACAGAGTAAAGGACTCAGGTGAGCCAGGGCAGGGCTGCGGGGGCGGCAGGAGCCCAGCCCGCACTCACGTCTGCGGTGAAGATGGACGGCTTCCCGCTCTCCAGCATCTCCTCCAGCTCCTCGTCTGTGGTGGTCCTTCCAGCTAGGGGCAGAAACGCACTCAGCACCTGCCCACGGCTGTGAGCAGCGAGCCCCTCTGGCCGGCCACTGGGGCCCGAGGTCCCTCCTCTCGGGTGGAGTGTGGATGGGACCCAGCTCGGGGCACAGACTGAGACACCCGGCAGCTCCCCACGCCTGGCTGGGAGTCGGCGACCAGCAACCCCAGACAGAGCCTTCTCTCTGGAAGCTCGCGGGCTTCCGGCCGAGGTGACAGGGACCTCACTGCGCGGGGACCCGCCTCCCGCGGGCGCAGACGGCCTCCGACACAGGCCTGGAGGTTCCCGCCCCGCTACTGAGCCGTGAGTGCCCGGAAGCGGATAACAACATGAAGTCCCTCACTCAGAACTTCCGAGGGCTGTCATGCGTAGTGGCTCGGCTGCCTCACGGAGAAGCAAGTTAGGAAAACTGCTAGCGCAACACCGGCAAAGATGGGTGGAAGGGCGGGGCTGCAGTGGAAGCCGCGTCAGGGCTCTGCCGCGAGGAGCATGCACGCCCTCCCCGCCTCCGACTCACTGATCTCCAGCTGGCGCTGGATGCGTCCCTTGCTCCGCTCCCGAAACAGGGTCTGGGCTTCGTTGTACTCCGCCATGACCTCCACGAACTTCCGGGACAGCACGGCATGCTGGCGGCCGGGACAGCGACGTGAGCACAGTGCTCACGCCGACACAGACACAGACACAGACACATGTCCGCTACGGCCCAGCCGCGGCCACGACTCCTCCCGGTGGGAAGGTGGCTGCACAGCACGGCCGCCGAGGGCAGAGCCTGCGAGGCCTTCACTGCGCGGCCGCTCCCGGCCAGGAGCTAGAAAGGGTTACGAAGCAGAAGAGAGCTCATTCCTCGAGATGCTGTGAGCCTGAGCTGGGGCTGGGCCCGCACTCCATCCTGGGTGTCCCCACTGCTTTGGGGGGCGCCAGAGTGGGCAAGGGCACACTGGAGGCCATCTGCGCGCGTCTGAAGAGTTTTCCTGTTTGTTCCTGGCCCCCCCGTGGTACAGGGCGCTGCGCTTACCCATCGAGCTGGTACCGCACGGGACACTTCGCTCAGCACCCCCTCGCCTCCCTCCCACCCCAGCACCTCCAGTGCCCACTCCCAGAGCGATCTCCCTACTTCATAATATCTGTTACATTTTGTTTTTTAAATGTTTCATACATTGGGTTTCCACCTAGGAGAAACCGGAGGGCATCTGGACCTGTGTGTCTGGTTTATTTCACTTGAATTTCGCACGGTCTAAGGCTGCCTCCACTTCCCTACCACTGACTCAGATTTACCCCTTTCGGCTGAGCAGTGCTCAACTGTTCCTGTACCTCGCAACTGTGAGGGACACACAGGCGCTTCCAAGATTTAGCTGTGACAAGCTGTGCTGCTATAAACATGGGTGTACACGGACCCTGCCGCAGGACGTCTGGTGCTTTGGGGAAGGCAGCCAGGAGGGAGCTGGGCATGGGGAGGATCTGCCCTCAGTGTTCTTAGGAGCCCTCCTGCTCATTTCCACAGCAGATGTACTAGTTCGTACCCCATCAGTGATACAGAACCACCCACCCCCACAAACCCCACGTGTGTACACACACAAACACACACACACGCCTCCCCAGCTCTCAACCTCACAAGGACCCTGCTATGCTACAGACACCCACCCTCGGGAACAGATGCGATCTGCACCCTGGGCACAAGGAAGCCAGGCTCAGCTGCGATGCAGCCAGGGCCCTGTGCCCCTACTATGTGCACCCCACACCTCCTGCACAGACAGGACCAAGACTTTGCCCTCAGGAGGGGATCAGAAACGTGAGCGTGCCAGGACAGCAGGACAGCCATCCGGGTGTGCAGGAAGTGAGAGGACAGCTCCCATGTCACTTCCTCTGACGCAGGCACACAGGCAGACCTGGGTTCTGCGGATGCGAAGGTCTACAGAGGTCCGGTTTCCGCTCTCATCCTGGTCAAAGCTTTGCTCGATGACTGGAAGGATCAGGACAGAGGGTCACATATAAAACTCCGTTTCACAAGCCAAACCTCAGACCGCTTTCCCTTCTTATCAGAACTGAGACAGGAAGACCTCTCCTGTTCAGAGCCAGCCTGGGTAACAGTGTGAGACCCCATTTCAAACAAAATACATACATAGAGCAATCTCTAATATTAAAAAAAAAACAGGCATGGTGGCGCAGGCCTTTAAACACAGCACCTGGGAGGCTGAGCCAGGAGGACTGCTCTGAGCTCGAGGCATCCTCGGCTACACGGTGAGCTAAAGGCCACGCAGCCTTCACAAAAACCAAAACACACAAGCTTAACTACAGATGCTAAAATGACATGAACAAAAACTATTCGAAGTGACTTTAAAGCCCAGGAATGGAAAAAGCAACTCCTTCTTACTGAATGTGCAGTAGTTCTTCCAAATGCACACTAATAGTTTGTTTTGCGATGGTCATAATTTTTGAAAATGTGAGAACAAAAATCTAAAAACAAAAAAATAGTAATTATCTATATTCCCACCGCTGATAATCAAACTTTAAACTTACACTTCAGTTTGGCCCGAATTTTGTTAGCAGTTTTCTTGATTTCTTTATTCAGGTCTTCGAGCTCTTCTTTGATTTCTTTAAAAATTTAAAATAACACAACATAAAGCCAATCAACAGAGGGTGGCTCCACAGCCCTCCACGGTACCCACCTCCTGCCCCACACGGGCCCCGCTTGCGGACACACACGGCTCACAGCAGTGCCCGGGTGACAAGAGCCACGCCCTGCCCCGCCAGCACCCTCCCCGGGCCCACGCCGCCTGAAGCCTGTGCTGTGCCCCAGCTTTGAAGCCCGACAGTGACCTGTGGGATCCCATGATCCCCAGCGCGTCCCGAGAGCTCAACGGGTGCGGAAGCCGCACACGAGACCCTGAGTCTAACCACGGAGCGGGGACAGCAGGACCAAGGCCAGGGCACCTCAGTCCAGCGCAGGGCCCTCTGGCGCCAGAGCCCAGAGCCTGCGCCACCTGTTCTGTGGGTGCGTGGGGGGAGGGGGGCAGAGGGCAGCCCTGTCCTGGGCACCTCGTCCCTGGGCACCTCTGAGGACACAGAGCTGGGCAGGCCGCTGGACCCTGACTCCTGCTCCGTGGTTCACGAAAGACAAAAGCGGCAGCTCATTTCAGGCTGACTACCGCGGACGGGCGTGCCTGCGCACCGGGCGGGAGCACCGGGCGGGAGCACCGCAATGGACGCGCGCGCCTCAGAAGAAACGCAGGCTGACGCTTATCCCGCCCCAGTCTCCCTGGGAGCTGGGCAAGGTGAGGCCAAACACCGGGTGGCGGGCAAAGGCAGCTCTGAAGCCCCGGGTGGACAGGCTCGCCGTGGGGGAGGGGACGGCACGGCCGCTCTCCAGGAAGGGACGTGACAGAGCAGCCGACGCAGTGCGGGGCCGCCGCAGGCGCTCATCCTGTGAGACGGCTCTGCGTCAAGCAGGGCCTCGACGGGCTTGGAACGGCCTTTCCACACACCGGGTGCGCAACAGGTTAGCATCTTCACGTGTGTTCTTTTTCGCCCGAATTCCACCAGCTGCTTATTTTTTCAGTGTACAAAACACAAAGCCTTCGCATTGCGCCGTCCTCCGGGCCCGAGCGTGAGCCCCCGTCTCCACTTCTGCCCAGCGCGGGGCCGCAGCCTGAGGGCCCAGTCAGCTGGGAAGGAGCAGTGAGCTGGGGCGAAGCCTCCGCATCTGCGGGAAGCGAACGGGGAAGCCCGGGAAAGGCCCAGAGCGACCAGCTTGGCAGGCGGCGGGAGAGGAGGCAGCGCCGGCGGAGTAAGAGCCCTACCTTCTACCGCAGGCATTGCTGCGTGAGCACCGAACGCCCCTGTCGGGCTAAAGGCAGCGAAGGGCAGCTGCGGCCCACGACGGCTCAGCTGACCGGGGCCCGAAGCAGCCAGGCCAGGCAGAGCGAACAGGCCAAGTGGCTGGCTACCAGGTTCCCCTGCAGAGGATGTGGGTCCCACAGGGGCCCCGGCACGCGGGCCCAGTCAGAGGAGCCCGGCCCATCCCAGGGGCACATCGCCGTGCTCACACGTGGTGCCACATGCCGATGCGGCAGACACACACCACCCACGCTCCCCGTGGGCACAGCGCAGCCCCAGGCTGACCTCCCCTGCGGGCTGCCGTCACACCCAGACACACAACCACTGAGTGTGGACAACTCGGGCCGCAGGCCCAAGCCCTGCGGGGCCCCGGCTTCTGGCAGGGCACTCCCCACGTTCGCGCCACCCCAGGCTGTGCCCCGGGGCGGCTCAGGGACGCTGGGACCAGCTGCAGGGGCGGGCTCGGGCACTGTGTCTGCACAGCTCCCGCTCCTTCTGGGGGGCGCGCGGCCTGCGACCCATGCTGCCCACAGACAGACATGCCGAAGGACACACAGACGGATGGAGATACCCAGACACGCAAGTGGATAGACAGACACACAAAAGACAGACAGATGAACACAGACACAGAGGGACAGGCACAGACAGATGGACAGAGACAGACAGACGAGGCAGGGGACACGCTCACAGAGCCGCTCTCCAGGGCGAACTCACTTCCCTCCGGGTTGGGCGCGGACAGAATGACGCTGTGGTTCTTCCTCACGTCCTCCAGGCACCGCGCTATCTCAGCTGTGCTGCTTCTGATCTCCTCCACCTGGGAGAGACGGCAGCGTCAGGGGCAGCGAGTTCAAATCCCCATCACCTCGGACCCACACAGCATGGGGGACACAGCCACGTCCACAGCCCATCTCCCGACTGGGCAGGCCTCGGCTGGCACCGGCAGCCCCACGAGATGGTCAGGCGCCGGCCAGGTCCCAAGTCGCACCAAGGATGGCAGCAGCCCCAGCACCACCCAGGAACACAGCACAGGACGCCTCTGCCCCGGCGGCCAGCCCGTCTGCGAACTCTCTGCTGTGGCCTCTCGGGCCTGAGCTGCTCAGCAGCGGCTGCAGAGCACACCCGCTGCAGACCAAAGGGCGCCCAGACAGGCGACCTTCCAGGGTGCCCGGGGCCCTGCCACACCCAAGCGTCACCAGCAGAGCCAGAGACCCCAGCCCCTCCCCCGCGCATCCCAAACACTCTCTGCAGCGTCTGCACCCAGCCGTGAGGCCAGGAGGCCGCTGCAGGTGTGACGAGACCTCTGAGGGGGCCTGACTGGGGTCACCCAGCTGGCCCGAGACGAGGGGAAGCCCCGGGAAAAACACGTGGTCACGGAGGCCAGGCCGGAGCACCAGCTCTGAGCAGGGCTGCAGCCCACATTCCGACGGCGGGGACATGCGCACTGAGGGAGCCCCACCCCAGCACAACCATGGCCCAGCCCTGCCCACTCGGCCCTCTGCACAGGCCTCAGCACCCCAGGGCCAGTGCCAGCCCTGGAGCATGCTGGGAGGTGGGGTGCGAAGTCAAGCCCAGCCCAGATCAGCAGAGCCAGCAGCAGCCCACCGTCTCCAGGCACACCGCTCTGGTGTCACACCCCACACTGTCACACTTTTGGGCGCCAGCCCCGGAAGGCAAACCGATAAAACCAACACTCCCCCAGTCTCTGCTGCGCCATCCCGAAGGCCGAACACAGTCACGGGCTCCGGGTTTGGGGAACAGGCTCCAGCTAGGGTGTGGCTGAGGGCACCACCGCAAAGGCCGGCTTGCGGGCACACGGGCCGGGGAGCGGCGGGTCCTCGGTGCCCGGGAGACCTGCACATGAGGCTGATGGCCCGTCCGCAGGCGCCCGAGTGGCGCTGACCCCGAGGGGTGCCGTGGGGTGGCCGCGCCAGGGCACTGCGCCACACGGGTCTGTTTCTGTGTGTCAGAGCCGTCCCCCAAGCGGACCCAGCCCCGCCTCGGAGCGCGGTCTCGGCCTCTCCCGACGCTGCGCGAGCCAAACGCTTCTCCAAGAGCTGCGCGACCCCTAAGCCCGAGCGCCGGCGCTCACAGTGAGTCACACTAACAAGTCTCTCTCTGGGAAGCCGCTCCAGACACAGGCTGCACCGCGGCTACTGAACAAAAGCTGGAGCCTAAACTGGCACCTGAACGGGTCCCCACACTCGGCCATCCTTAGCACGAGGAACGGCTTCTCCCACATCTCAGATGCTAACAGCAAAAACAAACTCCCAGTCAGGCCTGGTGATGCACCCCTGGCATCCCAACACTCGGGAGGCTGAGGCAGGAAGATTCCCTGGAGTTCAAGACCAGCCAAGGCTACACAGTGAGTTCAAGGCCAGCCTGGACTGCACAAAAATATTTTTAAAAACACACAGCAGCTCAGCACGGGTTTGATGGCCACATCACTGTCTATCAACACAGCCACGCAATGCTAGGCACTCGTGAAGTAAGTCACCAGAGGGACGTGGCATGGAAGAGCTCCGTGCCGAGGGCAGGGGAATGCCCCCTCCACCAACAGAGCGGCGGGGAGCCCTGGTCCAGGGAGACCTCCAGGCGGCTCCCTCCAGGCATGGAGGGAGGATGGCAGCCAGCCCAGGCCCACAGTGCCCGGGAGACGGAGGCCGCAGCCTCCAGGCTCGCCCTCGGTGTGAGCGAAAGCCCTCGCGGCCCGGAGCTTCCGCCTCCAAAGGGCACCCTCTAAACTGCAGCCACGCCCACTTGACGACAGGGACACACTGAGGGCACGTACCAGGCACGCACGTCCCGCAGGTCCAGCACAGGCCTGCACACGCTGAGACGGCCACCCAGGCGCTGGGTGCGGGCACCGCAGCGGCCCCGTCTACATGCGGGCCTCAGCGCTGCGCTAGCCACTGCAGCCCAGCACCGCCGACCCGGCCCGGGAAACCCCTCACCTGGTGGAAGAACTCGTCCATAAAACGGTCCTTTTCAACCACCACGGTCGCGTCACCATCGTCATCTTTCCTGCACTGGAACAGAAAATACGCAATGTCACGTTCAGATCTTCAAGCTCTTGCACAGGCGTGCACGGCGCGCTGAAGACACCGGCATCAGGACCCGAAGACCTCGGTGGGGCACAGTGCCGGCGGCACAGACTCCCACGCCCTCCCTAGCGGGCCCGGGCCCACAGGGAAGCCGGGAGGGAACCCAGGGGCTTCCCAGGTCCCGGCCCTGCAGGTCACCCTCCGTCTGCACCTCCCACGAGAGCCTGAAAACGCCCTGGAGCGCGCAGGAGCCCGGGGAGCTCCCGGCCCCCACTGCTCCCGGAGCGCTCGCCCAGCCCGGCACAGCTCGCGCCTCCGCATGGCGGTGAGCGCTGCGACTCACAGAGACGAAAGCAGCCCTGACGGTCCGCGGCAGAGCTGGGCCAGCGCTGGTGGCAGCAACCAGCCTAGGAAGCCCCAAGGAACACGGACCTGGGTGCTGTCCACACCAGGTGGCGACAGAGCCGGGGCGGCTACCGCAGTTCGTGGCTGCTGACCCGACCCAAGACCTGGGATCCTGGCCGCCGCCCTGCCAGGCAGGCAAAGGCATCGAACAGGAAGTCCAAGTCAGCAAGAACGCAGCTGCGCGCACAGCTACCGGAAGAGAGGGCAAACGCAGCCCAGGAGCTCATCTGGAAGTGAAGGCCTTCCTAGGGCCTTGTGCCATGGAACCCACAGCGAGCCGTGCCGGGCTTCTCCCCAGGGCAGCCGAGTTGGCACACCTCCCTGGAAACCTCCAGGAGGCGGCGGGCGGCGAGTCCAGGAGCCCTGCCCCCGCGAGGCCCAGCACTTGGCTTAGCCACCGCCACCCAGGGAGCGTCGGCTGAGACACAGCCACAGCCTCCAACACGCACGCCAAGGAAGCAGACAAACCCTCCGTCTCTGCGCCCAGTACCCGCACTGCGGCACAGGACTGGGCGTCAGAGTCTACAGCGGCTGCTGCCCGCCCACTGGACAGCAGGTGCTGCCCGCCTAGACCAGCCGGTGGAAGAGATGTCTGGCAGCTCCAGGAGGGGACAGGGTGCTGCTGCCCGAGACAGGCAAGGAATGTGGTGTCCTCCTCCGGGTCATGGCCCGGGCAGCAGAGTGCCCACAGGATGGCCTCAGTCACCCGCAGGACAGTGGGCAGGCCCTCCGGGGCCTGCCTTGCCGCCACAGCCCAGGACTCACACGGCCCCTCGCCTGCAACAGAGGGGCCACCCTGTGCCTCGTGTGCCCCTCAGGACTGGTCGGCTGCTGGTCCCGCTGGGTCAAGCTGCGGCCGAGAACGGGTACTCAGCATGAGTGGCGCTGCAGCCCTGTGGCAGCTGCACTGGGCCTGAGGACCAGGCGCCAGGGTGGCACGCCACCCACTGCCCAGGCTCCCAGGGCAGCTCCAGCCTCCTTCGTGTCGTGGAAAACCCAATCCCACGGTGGCCGGGGATGGCCGAGACCTGGGTCCCACGGGCAGCAGCCGGCCTACTCCAGGGCCTCCCCGCGGCCACACCGCAGTGTCGGCAAGCAGCCCCCAGGGGGCAGCGGGGTGCCGGAGGGAAGCACAGGGCGGACGGACCTGGGGGAGCCCTGGCCTCCTCGAGGGGACCTGGCACGGCCCACCTCCCTCACAAAGTCTCTACTTGCCAGGGGTCACCTGTCGCCCGCGAGCCACACACGAGGGATGCCTCATCCCTGGCTCTGCTCTACCCTCGTGTCTCCATCTTATTTCCGCCTAGAATTCTCAAGCCGTGGCCAACAGGAAACAGACCAGGGCAGGCCTTGGCTGACGCCTGCAGCCTCCTGTGGTCCCATCTCTCCCACCAGGACAGGTGACCCTTGTGTGACAGCCACACTAGGGCAGGGCCTCTCCTCGCCACGAGTGTCATACTGAGGGCCACACATTCAGTGCCAGGCCGGGTGCACCCTCGGACAGCATTTGCCTGGTACATCCCTGGTTCAGCCCCTAGTGCTGTAAAGAAAAAAAGGCCTGTGAACATCAACTTCCTGTTTCTGTTCAGTAGCAAAAGCATCCTCCTTAAAAACAGAAGGGCAGTGCCAAGGCGAGGCCCTCTGTGACTGCTTCAGCCGGAGCTGGCAGCAGCGGCTCCCAGGCTCTCGAGACCGCCTGCGCTGGGCTGGGCCGTGCAGCGGCAGCTCTGAGCCGCGGGCTGGGAGGCGCCGGCTTCCCCTGAGCATTGCTTTCCCCACACTGTGCAGGAGGGGCGGGGAGGAAATAAAGCGCGGCCCTGAAGGATGCCTGGCAGCTGTACTCCTTTACTGCTGGGACACACCGAGTTCTTCAAAAGTAATCATTTGGGGGCCGGGGATCCAGCTCAGTGGTGCCACACCCACCTTGCAACCTCAGGGTCCCACATTCGAGTCCGGTACCAAAAAAAAAAAGAAAAAAAAGCAGAATTGCCAATGGGCTGCTGTCCGTGTGTGGCACGCCCACTGGGCCCCCGTTTCTCCTGCTCTAGCATCACTTGCAGTTTTAGGCTGCACAGTGCACTGTGACCTCGCCAGGCTCTGCACGCTTGCTACCTAGCATTTCTGGCAGGGGCATGAGGCCTGCTGGGCAAGGACTCAGACCCTGCACACGGAACAGCCATGCACAACCTCCAGCCGCCACGCTCCTGTCCCTGTGACTGTCTAGAGATCCCCACACTGACTCAGGTGACCCCAGAGTCACACACAGAGCTCCACGTGGTCCGTGCGTCCCACAGCGCGCACTGCCTGGCACGAGGTCACCAGGCCATCACGGCACCAACACAAGCCACGTCCATGCTGGTGCCCCTCTACACACCCTGCACACCACAGCCCAGCGGGGCCTGGGCACCACTGGGCCGTGCCAACAGGTGCCACACGGCTCCGCTAGGACAACTTAAGCCCCAGACGCCAAGGGCAGGAGAACCTGCTAGGCTGTGTCCCTCACTGGGCCAATCACTGTCCCCAGGGCCAGGATCAAAACCGGGACCACCAGAGGACCCCGGAGGACTTGGGCCACTTGAACGGAGATCACTTAAACTCGGGGCAGGGCAGCCACCGCCCAGCATCACCAGGAGCACACGCCGAGGGCACTCTCGCCCACCTGCACCCTCTGCTCCACCCGTGCCACAGCCCGGGGTGAGGCCTTTGCCTTGCGCTCGCCCAGCCGCTCCCCGTGGTCCCAGCGCTGTCCCCGGGGAGCCGGTCCCTCGTGCCACGGGCAGCTTCCCACAGCGACAGGCACAGCCATGTCTCACGACTCTCCGCGGTGCCATCGAAGCAGGCCGCAAACGCAGAGCGCGTGTGTTCACCGCGTCCTGTCTGAAACCACGCCGGGCATGCGACACCGTGAGGGGCAAAGAGGGACGGGGAGGAAGGAGGAAGGTGCGCAGACGGACGGATGGACGCAAGAGACCATCCTCAGTGCCCGCTCAGGTCACCTGCCCTGGCGGGGCTGGCAGAGGCCTCCTGGCCCAACCCGTGGAGGCGCCGCCCCATAACAACTGCCCCTCTCTAAGCTGCGGGTCTCTGTGCCTCAGCAGCTCCTCGGCGGGCACAGGCGTCTCCGGTGAGTGGGCATCTCGGCCCCACGCAGCAGTCAGGACCCGCGGAAGCAGCAGCAAGTCGCCCTGAGCCCCAGCGGCCACGGGAAGAACACGGCACCGCCTGGGGGCCACAGCCCCAGACAGGCGGTGCCCACTCTGGGAACCAAGGGGCTGCCAGGGCGGCACCACGCCATGGCCGGGAGAGACACCCAGAAGCAGAGGGCAGGGCCACATGAAGACCAGGGCAGGACCAGCCTCCCAGGGCCCTGCTGTCTGGAACAAAAACACATTCACACACACGGGCGGCAAGTCTAGCGCGGAGCGGGAGGGGCTGTCGACGGCAATGGCAGGAGGCAGAGGAGAATTAAATAAGTTTTTCTGCAGTGAATTAAGGTCTTTTAAACCATAAATGTACCCATAAAGTTACATGTTCCTACAGGAAATGACAAGTGTGATGTTTTAAAAACGCTCCTTTTTTCCCCCTGGTGCTGGAGATGGAGTCCCAGGAGCGCTGAGCTACACCCCCAGCCCCTTCCGTTTATTTGAGGCAGAGTTCCGATGACTCACTAAGTAAGTTGCCTGGGCTGGTCTTGAATTTATGATCCTCCCGCCTCAGCCACCTGAGCACCTGGCCGAAAGATTCTCATCTTCAGAATTAGAGTCTTGAGTCTCTACAACACTCAGCACTGCACGTACAAACAGGAGCTGTCAGAAAAGAGAAACTCACCCGGGTGGCGTTTCCTGCGCTCAAACAACTGTAATTCATCGCCTGCTCCCGGGGCTGAAGAAGCACCGTCTCGTTTCTCTGAGGGCTCTCGATGCACACGCCACGGCCAGCGCGCGAGGCGTGTAAACCGCTCCACCGCGGGAAGCTGCAGCGCCCGGACCCTCTCACACGTGCCCACCCGCACCCACGGCTTGCCCTCGAAAGGCCGTGAGAACGCCGTTTGCGCCCATCTTCTCACAACTGCCTCCTCCCCTGAATCCCTGACACCAACCTGCACCCCACGCCCCTGCCCTGCACTCGGCACCCTCAACACCTGCTCGAGTCCTCTCTGCCCCCTTTGCCCCGGCAGGGACCTGGTGCGCCGGGAGTCTTTGCCACGGATTCCCCCGACCTCCCGTCAACTGGAAGGGGCACAGCTCTGGCTGTGGAGTCCGGGGGCTCGCGGGCACCCACAGGAGCTCTCTGTGCCCATGGGACGGGCTCCTCACAGCGACTCACGGCTTAGAAGCAGCTAATCTGCCCACACGGAGCGTGTGGGAACTCTCCAGGCAAGTCCTTCCCGAGCAGCTGGCGGCCGCGCCTTCTCCTCAGGGCGAAGCACTAGCAGCCAACAACGAAAACTTTCTTGGTAGCATCTCAGACACTTTGCTCCTTTGGTCACTGTGGATGAGCCACTCTAACCGCCAATGTCAAACATTAAACTTTACAAAAAGACCAGCCATTTAGAAGAACGGCTGTTAACAGACATTCAATGACCCCCAGAATCACTGGGCAACAACATATTTCACCAAAAAGATAAGATACTTGGTAGCATCAAGGTGTTTTTTAAATACTGACATCACTAAACTTTAAGGATGCAAGCTCAATGCTAATTATTTTATGTAAAGATAGCTCCTCTTAAAACTTCCAGAAAACATGAAAAGCAGCAAATGCACTAGCAGTAGTGCACTTCCCCGTACCTTTCCTTTCACAGAGCTTTGCACATTACATAATTCTGTTTCAAAACTCCTTTTATGAGGTGTAAGCGCCACCTCCACTTTACATGCAGAGATGCTGGGGCTACTGGTGCAAGCCTGTAATCCCAGCATTCAAGAGGCTGAGGCAGGAAGATCACCTTGAGTTTGAGACCAGTTTGGGCTACATAGTGAGGTCAAGGCCAACTTGTGCTACACAGCAAATCCCTGCAGAAAGAAGGAAGGAAGGGAGAAAGGGAGGAAGGGAGGGGGGGAAGAAGAGAAAGAAAAGAAGGAAGGAAGAAGGGAAGCGAGAGAAGAAAGAGAAAGAAAGGAAGGAAGGAAAGAAGGAAGGAAGAAGGGAAGAAAGAAAAGAAAAGAAAGGAAGGAAGGAAGGAAGAGAAGAAAGAGAGAAAGTAAGACAGAAAAACAAGCCACGCAGGAGAGTTAAAGTCCTTTCCCCAGATCAGAATGCCCAGAGCTCAGTTCCACAGCTGCTGTCTGCCCTTGCTGCTCCATCGCAGTGGAAGGCACAGAACCAGATAAGGTCACGCTGGGGCCAAACTCTGAAGCAAAACCCATCTGCAGGTCCTCTGCTGTCCACTCAGGAAGGGGCGGGCTGAGCAGCCACTGATAACTGCCCGTGCTGTTTGCGAATCAAGCCAGGAACATCTGCTTGCACACCCTGCTGACACGCCTTTCTCACCACTGCCCTGCGCCGCACAGGCCTTTCTGTCCTTCGATCGAGGGCAACAGCAGTCACACTGTGTGACGCCGAGTCCTTGGGAGGACGCCCCCCCACCCGGAGAGTTTTGTTGAATGGAACTTGTTCCCCAAACGTTCAGCCATCGACAGAGAGAAGGAAAGCAGCGTCACCACGAAGGAACTTCCTTAGGAGGAGCCTTACACAAAATTTCCGTGACCCAAGGATAAACTGTCTTCCACAGCCAGACCTCCCTGGAGACCATGGAGGCCGGGACCCCACAGCGATTATCTCTGTTATCTCTACGCTCCCAGCCTGGGAACACAGCCAGCTGGTTCCAGGGCTCCAGGAGTGAGGAAGAGGCGAATTCCTCCAGGCCAGGGGTCCTCAGACACAGCACTTCCAGGACAGCGGCTTCATGCTCTACTGGAAACACCTTAAAAAGTTTTAACTCTGATAAATACCCAGTCAGTTTCACTGTGCCAGTCACAGGACTGTCGTCTTCACACATGAGGAATGAATCAGAAATCAATGCACTTTTAATAGAATTCAGCAATTAAAAAATTCTATCCTCTGCAGAAACAGGGATGGAACTGGAGGTCCTTCTGGAAAGTGAAAGAAGCCAGGTATAGAAAGAGTCCTGAGAGCCCTCACTCATACAGAAGCAGAAAAGCTGATCTCAAAGAAGTAGGGAGGAAAACAGGGGTCACCAGGGCGGAGGAAGTGGGCGAGGGCAGGAAGTCACGGAGAAGGAGCTTTCTCGGACGCGGGTGTGGCTGGAGAGGAAGGCGACTTCCCATGCTCTGGAGCACCGCAAGGGTGACCTGAGTTGGCGGCGATTAACCGTGTGCTTCCAACAGCTGCCAGGGTCCTGATGACCCTCAAGGCTGGCAGACATGCTAACTGTCCGACCTGGTCACGCCACACTGTGTGTGCACCGAAACGTCACCCGCACCCCACGAATCGGTACAGCTGCTACGGGTCCATTAAAACTACAGAAGATCCCCCGGGGCAGGGGACGTGACTCAGGGCTGGCGTGCCGGTCAAGCCTGTGCAGCCCCCTGCAGAGGTGCCGGGGAATGCAGAGAAGCTCAGGACTCACTCCTCCAGCACACTGTCTTTGGAGACACAGGAGCCACGGTCCCGTCCCGGGTCTGCGGGCAGCGGGCAGTGACCCTCCAGGGCTGGGCGGGCAGTAGCACACCCCTCTCTGGGAGTCCTAACAGCCAAGCACCAAGCAGGCCTCAGCCCTGCTCCTTCTGGGGGACTCGGCCACACCTTGTCCCACTGTGGTAATGCACCAAGTCACACAGGGACCCCAGGGCCCTGGCCCACGAGGAGGGGCATCAAGCCACAACCTGCAGGAGCCACGATGGTACAGGAGCCCGCCCTGCCCTGGCCTCCACCGAGTGCGCCCCCAACCAGCTGGGGGGACCAGGGGTACTTTCCCCCAGCCAACTTTCCCAAGAGGGCCTCCCCGGTATCCCGTCCCAGGATCCCCGCCCTGGAGATCTTGCCTGGCCCCCCTTTTCCCATCAGCCTCCTCTCTGCAAGCCCGAAGCTCCCTCCCCCCACGGCGCCCCTCCGGGAGCTCTCCCTCCCCACCACCTTCCCCAGGACCCCTTCCCACGACACCCCCCACGATCCCCTCCCGGCTCCCCTTCCCACGATGCCTTCTGCAGCCCCTCCCCAGGGACGGCCCCCACGGCCCCCCAGATCCCTTTCCCGGAGCCGCTCCGCAGCGCGCCCAAAGCCTCCTCCCCGCGGCCCCGGCCTCGGACCCCGCCTGGCGCCCCCTCCCCACGCCTCGAGCTCGGTCCGCTCCCGCTCACCGCCGTCAGGTCGGGCAGTCGGTCCCGCATCCCCGTGGGCCGGGCGGCGCGCCTCTCCTCTCAGGCCTGCCCCGCGCCGCCTCCGCCCAGGCCGCGGGGTGTCCGTGGCGGCGTAGCCGCCTCAGCGCGCCACGGCCCCGGCCCGGCTGCGCTCTCCCTCCAGTGGCGCTGCCACGGCAACCGCCGCCCCCTCACTGCGCCTGCGCGGCGCGCCCTCCCGCCCCGGCCCCTCCCACAGGCTCTGGTAAGTGGGTGGTGCCGAAATTGGAGGTGGGGCAGGGGCGGGGTCCCGGGTGGGCGGGGCCTGGGGTGGTGCCCTGCAGCCTGCTGTGCCCTTGCTCGGTTCCGAGTTCTGCCCGTTCCCCCACACTTTACCAACGGCAAAGTCACCGTTCGGGAACTGCGACTGGCCCAGCGGAGCCCTCGGAACCGCTGGCGCGGCTGCGGGCCCCGCACAAGCTGACCTCGGCTTCACCCGCCCAGGGTCTCGCGGAGCGGCCGGCCTCGCTGCTCGGGCTCCTTCCTCCCTCTGGCGGCCGCTCGCGGAGGGAGGCGCGGTCCCCGGCCCCTGCGAGCCACCGCCCGGGGCCCCGAAGACCCGGCCCGAACCGCATCGGCGTCCGCGCGGACTGCGGAGGGGGCTCCGCGCTCGGCGGGCGGAGGCGGCGAGGCGGACCCGCCCCTCCGGCCTCTTTCGGTGAGCTGAGGCGGGAGGCGTTGGTGCGCGCGGGATGAACAAAATTTCTCTATTTTGACTCTGGTCTAAAACTGAGATGGGAGAAAACCGTACAGAAGCTGCCTGAGAATGGAGTTATTATGAAGAATGTAAAATTAGAGTTTTTTAGGGAGGGGTTGGCCCTGGACCCAGGATGTGAGCGCCGGTGCACCTAGCGCCCCCAGGACTTCTGCGGGCCTGTACATTTCCTTTGTAGATTCTTCGCGTGGAAAGAAGCAGCCCTGACTGCGCCAAGCGTGAAACAGGCCGCCTCTAAAGCGCCCCGAGGGAACAGAGGTCAGTCTGAGTCCCTCGCACAGGGAGGCACACGCGTAGGAGCGCACGTATTTGTGAGTGGCTGTAAGGCTTGACTATGAATTTATATTTCTTATTGTGTAACTTCAGGGATTCATTTCTACAAACCCAAGTTTTCCCCCTCTGTGAAGAGGTCGTGATAAGGCTTTCGAGTTGAAAAGCTGTGAATTTCCCATGTTAAGTCCTCTGTTCCTCCAGAGATGGCGCTGCGCCCGACTAATGTGACCTAGTCGTGGACAATAAATTCAAATTAGGAGAATTTAACAAATTGGCAATATTTATTACTCTCGGAAATAACACAGTTTTTAAAACAACAAAACCACATGATCAAATGTATTACAAACTGAAATAAAATGGCTTGAATAGTTGTACCTGGAAGTAAAAACAAAACTTCATGTATTGGCCATCTCTCTCATCCCTAGGACAGAGTACGTGACACCTGCAGCTTTAAAAAGCCGTGGTTTTCTTGGGTTCACAATTTCCGAGGGCTCAGTCCATGGTCCGGGCTCCAGGCAGAAAGGGCATGGCTGGCAGGCGGAAGGCTTCGTGGAGGAAAGTGGCACAACTGCGGCAGGTGGGAAGAGAAACAAGCAGGAAATGAGAGAGACGCTCCCTCCAAGGGCACAGCCCAGGGACCCCCGCACCCCACCAGGTCACCGCCTGATGGCACATTAAGCCACGAGCTCAGCAGTGGACTGATTCAGTGATGAGTGTGGCACCCCGTGACCCAGTCACCTTCAAGAGTCCGGCCTCTGGATACACAAGGCCTTTCCACGTGAGCCTTTGGGGCAGCATCCTAGATCTAAACCATCATCCTCCCTCGGGAAAAGTCTTGGGGGAAAGAATCAATAAAATAAAAATGACTTGTAAAAGGGTCTACTGCAAAATTGCAGTTACTTTAAACTTGATGAAAGAATCAAACCCTAATACACATTTATGTGCAGAGTGTTGCCTTCTAAGTCACTGCACAAGAAAAACCACACGCAGCTCCCTGCACACAGCCCCGTGTGCTCAATGACGGAGGCACGGCAAGTGAGTGTGTGAGTAGCAGATGACTGAATAAAAAGTTGGCTGTAAAGTATCCGGGGAGAACTAATAAAGCCCTATGAGTGAGGGGTCTTGATCCAGGTACCTGCACGGGGCCCGAGGCTCAGTTTGCAGGTTCTGAGCTCCTGGCCAGCTTGAAGTCCCTTGGATAAGAAAAGGCTCATCACTTCCTGATAGCTACTTTATTGCCCCCAAATTTCACTCTGACTGGGTCCACTCTGTCCATCCGCCCAGCAGTGAGCCAATCACTGGTCGGCACAGGTGTGCAGTGGGTCACATAATCTCTCTGGGACATGAAGTATCTAGAGTGAGCCTCTGGATTAAAATGAACGGTGTGACAGGAAGTGTCCTGCGTGGAAAGGAACGCCCTGACACCTGGAGGAAGAGGAGAAGGCGACAGCAGCAAACGTAACTGCTCCCAGAACAGGAACGTGGTGTGCAGCTAACATGACAGGAAGACAGTACAATCTTTTTTTTTTTTTTTTTTTTTTGAGACAGGGTCTTGCTTTGTAGTTTAGGCTGGTCCTGAGCTCACTATGTAGCCCAGGCAAGCCTCGAACTCAGCAATCCTCCTGCCTCTGCCTCCCGAGTGCTGGGATAACAGGCATGGGCCACCACACCCGGCATTGTGGTATGTGGTGTTGATTGCTGGTGGGCGTGAGTCAGCACGCCCAGCATTGTACGTGGTTAGCGGGGATCGAACTCAGGACCTTGCGCTTGCGAGGCAGGCGCTGGAACCATGAGCTAAATCTCTGGCCCGACACTACAATCTTTTAAAATTGTACTGTGTGGAAAATGAATCAGGGCATTAAACAACCTTACCAAGTTTTCCTCTAGAAATTACCTTTGGAATGAGAACGTGCTGCTGCCAGTCTGTTTGATTAAACACAGTCAGCACAAATGCCCCGGAGCCTGGGCAGACGCCAGAGTCCAGCGCCTGCGCAGCTCACCAGAGGAAGCGTGTCCAGGGGCCCAAAGCAATGATCGAGATGTCCCAGAGCAGCTGAGGAGACTGACGCACAATCCACTCACGCGCCCCGACAGCTCTGCCGGGGCCGTCCAGGGCTCCACAGCCACAGCTCCACCCCCGCGCCCCCTTCCTTCCATGAGGCCTCTCCCCGACTTCTCCGGAAGTGGCTTCTTCCAGCGCAAGCACTTCTTTCAGGCTCTTCCTTCCCCGGCCGCCTTCATTTTTAATGTTCGGTAAGTGTTGACCCCAACCTGGCCCCACCATCTTCTCCAACTGACTATCCCCTACATAACATGGAGTAACGGGCCAGCCCCGGAGACTGTGGAACTGACAGCCAGGGCCCTCCTTCCCTGCCGGAGAAAGCGTGAGCTTGCGGGGGTTCACGGGGCTGCAGGGCGCTGTCCCTGATCCTTGATGCCTCTGGGGCAGACTAGCAGTCCGATCATCACCCCGCAGTTAGAAGAGATCGACCAATCAAAAGAAAGCAACGTGCAGGGAGGGAAAGGACGAGGGCGGAGAGGGGCTCGCACCTGTGAAATGGGAAGGTCTTCAGCCTTTAGGTAGAAGGGCGGAGCTCACCTTACGGGGCGGCCCACAAACCCTCCCTCCAGCAGTAGATAATCGTTGAAGAGCGCCCTCTGCTGTCCCCCAGAGGAAAGCCAAGAGTAAGCGACACCACACCTTCAGTAAGGGCCTCGGGCCGGAGAGCGCCTCTGTTTGACAGAACCACCCTTTTCCTGAGACAGGATTTTGCTAGGTACTCCAAACTAGCCTCAGCAGCTGCTGTGAGCCTCCTCCCTCGGCCTCCCAAGTGCTGCGGTCACAGGCACGCGCCACTACACCCAGGGAGAACAGCCATCTGGCAAAATTTCAGCAACAAGGGATGACCTCAGAGGGTCTAGGACACACAGGTCAGCGGCGGCCTGGGCGTCTCTGCAGCTGTGTGCCTAGCTGCACTGGCCCCGAAGCCAGGCAGAGACCCACACCTGGTTCCTTCTCGGCCACTGGACAGAGGGCAGGGCTCCTAAAGGCCCATGGTCAGAGAGGCGCCCCACAGGCGTCCACAGCCAAGGCCCTCACCCACACACAGCGAAGGCTCCACCACCAAAGTAGCAAAGAGACCCCTGCGCCCGCCTGGACACTGGAGTCCTGCAGGTCGAGACCGTCAGGCGTGGGCAGAGGAGGCCGGCAGAGAAGGGAGAGCCACACTGCCGTGCACAGACAGGGGCCTTGGAGGAAGGACAGAGGGTGGGCAGAAGCTGGGAAAGCGAAGGAAACAGGTCCTTCCTGGGGCCAGAGACCAGCCCTGATCTCAGCGTGGCAACTCCAGGGCTGCATGCTTGACCTCCAGATTTGTGCTGGCTTTTTATTCTACTTTTATTTTTGGGTTTTAGGGTCTTACCATGACCAGGGCGATCCTGAACTTTGTAGTGACCCTCCTGCCTCAGCCTTCCAAGCACTAGGATTATAGGCACACACTACCACACCCAGCTTTGTGTTGACTTTTAAATTTTTTAAATCTTAATATATACTGTTGTGCATGTTAATATTACATAACAGTAAGGTTATCTTGGGGATATTTACAACGCAGGTACCATCTTAATTTAACCCAGATATCCCCTTCTCCCTTTCCTTCTCCTCCCCTTACTTGTCTCCAGAAGTCTATCCCCTGCCTTCTGACTTCTCTCTTTAGTTTAACTCGTTTGTGCGCAAGTATTTTCAGGTTTCTCCTATAAAACATGACATTTCTGAGTCCTCAGCCCTCTTCATGGAGTGTAGGCTGGCCCCTGCTTTCCCAGGGCAACAGACCCATGCCCAGGGCTCCCGCAGTCTTCCCTGCAGTCCGGAGTCCCAAGTCCAGCCCAGCTCCTGAGCAGCAGCACCAGGAGCTGCCTTTGGAACAGAGGGTCCAGGAACTTAGGGACACATCTTGGAACCAGTGGGTCTTGATGTAGTAGCAAACAGCTGCAATTTATTTTAAATTTAATTCTATTTCATCCCATTTCCCCCCTCTCCTCTCTGTGTACAAAAGATATTTTCATTTTTTCCCTTCAAGTTTCACTTATTTCCCTTCCTTCCTATCTCCTTCCCTCATTCCCTTCCCACTTCCCAATATCTGTTGTACAGTTTTGTCTGTATTTCCACTTTCACTTTCTCCCACCAGAGAAGCAATGTAATATTTAATTGTCCAACTTATTTCACTTAAGAGTGTGGGGTCAGGGCTGGGGATTTAGCTAACTGGCACTGTGCCTGTCTGGCAAGCACAAGTCCCAAGTTTGATCTCTGTTACCAAAAACAAAAACACGAGTGTGGTCTCAATTTTCATCCGTTTAGCTAGAAATATCTGAAGCTCAGGCTTCTTTATCGCAGAGTAGTACTCCATTGTATTTTTTTAAACCTACATCTTCTTTATCCATTCATCAGTTGACGGACATGCGTTGTTTTCAAGATTTAGCTATTACAAACTGTGCCTTTATAAATATGGGTGTGGATATCACTGTGGTATGATGATTTGAATTATTTTGGGAAGATGACAAGCAGGGGGAATGGGTGGGTCAAATGGAAACTTTAGTTTTTTGAGGAATCTCCACAGTGGTTGTACTAGTATCCACTCCCACCAATAGTAGAGAAGGGTTGCTTTTTCCCCACAGCCTCACCAGCATTTAACTGGTTGATATTTTTTGATGACAGCCATTTTTTTCAGGAGTGAGATGGGATCTCAGTGTTGTTTGCATTTCTCGGTTCGTAAGTGATGCTGGCTATTTTTTTCATATATACATTCGCTGCTTCTCCTTCTTGATCTGACAGCTCATTTCATTTCAGATGCCCGTATTTTGATAGTTCTGTGCAGGACCTTTGGAACCCTAACTCAAGGGGCGACCTTCATTATCCCAGACGCCACAGAGTTAATAAACTCGGCCTCCCCACAAGAACAACACTTCGGTTCTTTCCTTACTGCAGTCCCGGCCTATGCTCAGGGCGCAGCTGCACCGGGTCGCGCTCCCTGCGGCCCGCGGGCGGCCGGCTCGAGGGTCTCCCTGGCCGATGATCATGCGCCACTGTGTGCCAGCGCTCCCGCCGGCCGGGGCCCGGGGTGGCGCCCCCGCTCTGCCCCGGGCACCCGCGGCCCGTCCGAGCCCCGTGCGAGCACCTGGCCGCCCGGTCCGCGCACCGGACGGCGGGGCGGGGCGCGCTGCGGCAGGGCCGACGCGGCCTCGGGCAGGAGGCCGGCGCGCTCATTCATTCATCCTTCATTCATTCTGCGGCGCCGAGCAGGCGACTGTCCCTCCCGCCCGGCCGGCGCGCCCCGCTCGAGCGGGAACCGGGCGCGGCGGCCGGCGCAGGGCCAGCGTGGGGCCCGCGTGCGAGTCGGGCAGAGCCGGTACTGCGGGTCCCCCGCACCCGCCTTTCCCGCGCTGCACAGGCCGCCGCCCGCGTGACCGGCGCGCGTGGGGGGGCAACGCCTGCCCTGTGCGCACGCGTGGCGGGAGCGGAAACCGGCACACGAGGCCTCGCGTTCAGGCGTGCGCGCTCGCGCGCGCCCCGTCCCCCACGTGACCCCGCCGCGCCGCCCTAGGGCGCCCTATCACCGGCCAGCCGAGCCGGCGCGTGTGTGCGTCAGTGCGAGCGTGCGCGCGCGGGGCCGCGTGTTTGGGAGCGGCGCCGTTGCCCCGCCCCACGGAGCTCCGCCCCCCGCGCGCCGGCGTCGGCTGCGTCTCCGGCATTTGAATCGCGCTTCCGCCATCTTTCCAGCCTCAGTCGGACGGGCGCGGAGACGCTTCTGGAAGGTAGTGGCGGGGCCGGGCGCGGCGGGCGGCGGGGCGCTCCGGGGGGCGGCGGGGGCTCCGGGAAGCGGCGAGGGCCCGGGCGGGGCTGGTGTGGGGCGGCCGGGGTGTGGCCGGGGCCCCCGCGCTCCGCCCCATCCCCCACCGCCTCGTCCCCGCCGGTCCCCGCGCCGCGCGGCCTTTGTAAGCGCGCGCCTTTCCCGCAGATCGCCGCGATGGCCGCCCAGGGGGAGCCGCAGGTCCAGTTCAAGGTGCGTGCGCGGGCGCGGGCGCGGGAGCGCGGCGGGGCCGGGCCGGGCCGGGCCGGGAGCGGGGTCGGGGCTCAGGCCGCCTCTCCCGCAGCTCGTGCTGGTGGGCGACGGCGGCACCGGCAAGACCACGTTCGTGAAGCGCCACTTGACGGGCGAGTTCGAGAAGAAGTACGTGGCCACGCTGGGCGTGGAGGTGCACCCGCTCGTGTTCCACACCAACCGGGGCCCCATCAAGTTCAACGTGTGGGACACGGCCGGCCAGGAGAAGTTCGGCGGGCTGCGCGACGGCTACTACATCCAGGGTGCGCACGTGGGGCGGCGGCGGCGGGGAGCGGGCGGCGGGCGGCGGGCGGCGGGGAGCGGGCGGCGGGGGGCGGGGAGCGGCCGCCGCCGTCCGCTGCTGTGTCATGCCGGCGGGCGGGCTCCCGCGGACCGGGAGCCTGTCTTGCGTGGGGGACCCGTGGATGGGTGGCTTTAATCGGAGTGAGTTTGATGGGTTTTTAAAGGTGCGGGACTTGAGAGTGGGGAGAGGAAAGAGCGTCTGTGACTATGTTAGTTTTTTAATTAAAAGCCGAGGTGTATAACCTACCCCCATTTTGGGTGCAGCGATGGATCCCAAGCCCTTCGCGCTGAACGACAGCCCCGTCCTATTTTGTGTTTTAACTTTCAAGTTGCTCGCGCTGGGTTCAGACTGGTAGTTCCGAGCATCCCTGTGCGTGCTGAAGGCATTTACGTGTGTATCCGGCTGGGGGTTGTGCTGCCACCCATGCTGAGGTGGTTCCTACAGATCAGATGTGCAGTTAGTTCTTCTGGTTGTAAAGGCACACTGTGCTCTGGTAGTATTAGTCCTGCTGAGGTCTTTTCAGAAGGTTGCTGTATGTGTACTGCGTGTTTCTAGATCCCGCTCAGGATAAGGGAAGCATGTGTGCTGTCCTGATGTGTTTGGTTTAGTTTCATAGTGTTGGGGTGGAGTAGGCATTTCAGGGAATTAAGCTGGCCTCCAGAATTTGGGAGCTGTGGTCCATGCTGGATCTGACCGCAGGAAGGACTAGCCTGGGTGGACATGCGGAGATGAGGTTGGGCCTAACGTGGGGCTGCCTGGTCTCCCTCCGGGCAGTGGCAGGTTGAGTTAACGGTGCTGCTGTCTGTTTCAGCTCAGTGTGCTATCATCATGTTCGACGTGACATCCAGAGTTACCTACAAGAATGTGCCTAACTGGCACAGAGATCTGGTGCGAGTATGTGAGAACATCCCCATCGTGTTGTGTGGCAACAAAGTGGACATTAAGGACAGGAAAGTGAAGGCAAAATCGATCGTCTTTCACCGAAAGAAGAATCTTCAGGCATGCTCCCGCCTTGGGACTTCCTGCAGGACGGGCGGGTGTCTCCCATGAGGGTCCTCTGACCTAGAACACCCACAGAATTGATCATCCCTGTTTCAGTGATAAAGTTCCTAATGATTGTTGCCTTTTTTTTTTTTTAACAGTACTATGATATATCTGCCAAAAGTAACTACAACTTTGAGAAGCCTTTTCTCTGGCTCGCCCGGAAGCTCATCGGAGACCCGAACTTGGAGTTCGTTGCCATGCCCGCCCTTGCCCCACCAGAGGTCGTCATGGACCCCGCCCTGGCAGCGCAGTATGAGCACGACTTAGAGGTACCTGCCGCCCTGTCCGCGTGCCGTGCGGCTGGCCTGCTCCTGCAGCGCACCGCTCAGCGTGCTGCTGTCCCTCTCTTCCCAGGTTGCTCAGACCACTGCTCTCCCGGATGAGGACGATGACCTGTGAGGAGTGAAGCGGCCCGGCGTCAGAAGTCTAGTTTTATAGGCCACTGTCCTGTGATGTCAGCGGTGCCGCGTGTGTGCCACTGTGTTACCTAGCTAAGCAGACGTGTGCTTCATCTTGGGGATGCGGAAGAAAACGGATGGGCTTCGGAGTGAATGTGGCAGTGAAACCTTCATTTTTTGGACCTGCATATTTAGCTGTTTGGAACGCAGTTGTTTTCCTTCTTGAGTTTCAAATATAAGACTGCTGCAGTCACATCACAGCATCTGGTGGTGAAATCTTGTTTGTTACTGTCATTCCCATTCCTTTTCGTTTAGAATCAGAATAAAGTTGTATTTCAAATATCTAAGCCAGTGAACTCAACCCTGTCTGAGCCTTTAGAGCCACCTGCGGGGAAGCTTGTGTTGTCGTTGCCTTTGCTATTAGCTCTGTGTCTTGAGCTTCTCCTGTCTGCCTTTTGTGTTCACGCACATTCGTGTGCTGCTGCTCACTGACGGACGGGACCGTGTTGGGGGAGTCGGGAGGTGCCGCTGTGGCTGCCGTCCTCGAGCCCCGTGAAGT
This sequence comes from Thryonomys swinderianus, assembly GCA_004025085.1. Taxonomy (NCBI): domain Eukaryota; kingdom Metazoa; phylum Chordata; class Mammalia; order Rodentia; family Thryonomyidae; genus Thryonomys; species Thryonomys swinderianus. Next base: position 91,518 of record PVIC010000524.1, on the reverse strand, counting down.
CTGCCCACCTGCGTTTGGCTGGCCGCTGGCAGCTAGGGGCCTGGAGCCTGTTCCTGTGAAGAGATGGGGTGCTCTCGCATTTTACAGCAGAGGGGACCCCGGCGTAAGTAAGGTAGGCTTTCAGAAAGGGTGGAGGGCAGCGTGGACGGTCGGTGCTCCTGATGGGAAGCCGTGCACGTCTGACAGCCGAGGTCTCGGTGTGCACTGTCACGGGCACCACGGGGAGCCCATGCGCGCTTGCTGCCGTGAAGCCCTCTGCAAGCTTCAGAGAGGACTGAGCCCCTCGCTTCAGACCCCTGTGTCCAGGGGCTGTGGAGTGGAGGGTGTGGTCGGCCACTGGGAAGGCCTGGTGCTCGGGCCTCTGCTGCTAACCCAGGACCTCAGTTGGCTCAGCACGCTGGTAGATGATCTTCCAGCCCTAAGAGAAGGTAGGGAGGCAGGTGGAGAGTAAGATTTCCGGGTGCTGAACAAGTCACCATTGGTGCTTTGGGGTCTAGCGAGCTGTCTGTCAGCCTGGGGTTGGCATCCTGCGCTAGGCGAAGTTCTCAGGTAATCAGGAGGGAAGCTTTCAGCCCGGATGTAACGTGTGTGTGTGTGTGTCGCCTGTGGAACGTCGGCGTCCCCTGGACACTGGCTCTGGACGTCGCAGTGAACGGCTGGAAGCGAAGTGCTTCACGTGAGGTGGGAGTGTGCTTGAGCCGGTAACTGGAGAAAAGTGTCCAGTATGCAGTTGGCTGGGTTTTCCCAGTCGGCTGCATTTGCCATGGTCTGAAGTTAGATCTGCTGTGTCAGGCTGTCATGAGCGGGGTACAACACCCCAAAATGGAATAGTTCTCATTTAAAAAACTGTCTGGAGGTGTCTGGAAGCAGCAGTTGCGTGAAGGGGTCAGTGTGTGTTGGTCACGTGCTAGCAGGGTCACTGGGAAGTGCTGGGTCTGTCAGTGGAAGTGTTTTCAGAAAGTAACTTTATTTGGTCCAGCTCGTTTCTCTCAGACAACGCAGGATGGACTTGAGCCTTTTAGAGTTGTGGGGTGTGTAGGGAAGACGGGTTGGATGTGTCCTGGCCAGTGCCCCGTGCCTAGGGGTGGTCAGTGTCTGATTCGCTGATGAGAACATGAGGAACACGCAGGTTAGGTGTGTGGCAGGCAGGGTGAGGGGGCAGGTGCCCTGGCAGTGTCCGACCGGGGGCAGGGTCAGCCTGTGTGGTCAGGCAGGCTGTCACGCGCTGAGTATTGGGCTGGAGCTGAGGCGCAGGGCCCAAGTCATCTTCCCAGAGGCCCCGATAGCGCTGCTTGCTCCGCACCTCCCTCCTGAGCCCGCGAGCCAGCCTTGCCCTGTGGGGCTCTGTTGTATCATCCCTCGTCCCGGGGCATTCGCGCTTGGCAGGGACCCTCCTGTGCTGCTGGCCATGCCTGCCCTCCTGTTGACGCTCTGGCTTCTCTGGGACTAGAGGCGCGGGGTGGGGTGCCTCTCGCTCAGGGCGGGCGTCCACCCACCCTTGGAGCTGGCCTCCGTCGGTGCCAGAGCAGTGAGCAGACATCACGCTGTGTGGCAGCCCCAGGGTCAGCACGAGCCAGGCCGTGTGACTAGCAGGGTCCCGGCGAGCCAGGCCGCGAGGCCAGGCCAGACCACAGGCCATCTGGGAACCTGGTCTCTTGGCAGCCTTGGAGGTAGATGAAGGAGTTCGGGGCAGCCCAGGGTGGCGGGGAGTGGGCGCCGTCACAGGCTATGCTGTTTTGACCTGAGCCTTAGGAAACCGGAAAGCCAGGTGTGGCAGATACCTGTAAAGCTGGGGCTTGGGAGGCTGAGGCAGGAGGATCAGGTTTGAGGCCTGCCTGAGCTGCATTAGTGCAAGGCCACCTGAACTACACAGTAACACCTTGCCTCACCACCACCACCAGGGCACTGACGGGCACAGCACTTGAGGCATGGCACCAGGATGGTGCCTCCTGCCTCTGTTGTGTGCAGAGGTGGCCATGCCACAGCTGCAACAGTGCGAGAACCCCAGAGGGGCAGTGTGTAACCCACACGAGTGTCACACACAACTCTGTCCCCAGGAGTGGGGCAGGAGACCTGGCGGGTGGCCCTGGTGGCCCTGATGCTGGCCACAGCTCCGTGGCTGGCCGGGGCAGGCAGCAGGCAGACGTCAGCCAGGGACTGGTGGCTGCACCCTGCACTGCAGGGGCGGGCTCCGCACCGTCCACGGCGGGCGCCCCTGCACACGGCCCTCCACGTCAGCTGCTCACCACCCGCCATGCGTGGCCATCTGTCCATCTGTGCTGTCTGCGCACTGCTCACTGGAGCACAGAGACTGCTGCAGACCTGCCGCCACCGGGCCCCACAGCCTGCACTCCGTCCCCAGGCGGGGCCTGCGCCCCAGGCCCGGGGCAGCTCGTCTGCTGGGCAAAATTGGGGTCTGTTGGCATGGAGATGGAGGTGTGCAGTGATTTGAGGTGGCCGCTTAACAGCCACACATGGTATTAAAAAGAACTCTGGGCTCCAGAGCGCTGCGGATAGCCTGGTACACAGGTCCTTCCGGGACTGCGGCGTGTGTTTCTGTGTGAGGGGCTTGAGGACTCTGTGTCAGTGCTGGGGGTGGCGCCCGGGGCCTTGTGTACACTAAGCACCCAACCCTAGGTCTGAATGTTACTTTTTCTCTTAGAGCCATAGGATTATTCTGTCAAGTTTTATGAAAACCATTTTTTTTTCTTTTAAGTATTGGAGCCAGGGAACACTTCCATTCACAACCCTTTTTATTTATTTTCTCTCATTTTGAGACAGTCTTGCCAAGTTTTCCAGAGAGACCTTAAACTTGTGATCCTCCTGCCTCAGCCTCCTGGGAAGCTGGCATTATAGGGGTCTGCCCTGCACATAGCTGATGTGTGGCTGTAAAGGAGGCCTTGTCAAATGGTTCTTTTAAGACTGCTGGTCAGCTTTTTGTCACTGTGACCAAATATCTTACAGGAAGGAAAGGGGAAGGAAGGAAGGAGGGAAGGAGGGAAGGAGGGAAGGTTCACTGTGGCTCACGGTTCCAAAAGTGTCAGTCCACGGTGAGCTGGCTGCAAGCCGGGCAGACGCAGTGGAGGGCATGGGGGAGGGCGGCTGTGCACCTCATGCAGCTGACAAGCAGAGAGGGAAAGAACCGAAGGAAGGGGTCACGGTCAGCGGCCAAGGTGTACCCAGCGAGCACCTCACTGGCCAGGCCCCACCTCCGACAGCCTCCCACTAGGGGCTCCGGTCAGTCGGTGGGTGGGTCAGCTCTGACCGGAAGTCCCGCCCTGCGTAGATCATTCCCATCACCTTGATGCAGTCCATGGTGCCTGGCAGTGTGACGGGTGCCCAGGAAGCGACATGGGCAGGAGGGCCCAGGGGACTGTGCCCCCAGCACTGCCGCCTCACTCTCAGCCCCTGAGGGTCATGCTGCACACAGGTGCCCCGTGTGGGGCCCACAGCAAGGGTGTCGCCCCCTCCGTGTTGCTTCCCAGTGGCCCGGCTGGGCGCCTCCAGCAGGCTGCAGGAGAAACAGCTGTAGACAGGGCCCTGTCTCTGCGTGTGGGCTCCTGGGGGGCTCTAGGAGCTCCTGCAAATGGGGCACCTGGGCCCCCGGGCTCTGCCGGCCAGAAGTGCAGGAGCAGGACGGGCAGCGTCTGTCCTGTGCTGACCCAACATTGCGCTGCAGGGCCGTGAGTCCTGGCTTCGGGGTCAGAGACCTGGCACTCGGTGACGCCTCCCCGGCCTGTCTGTGACCTCAGCTCTCCCCAGGACCAGGATGCCAGCGCTCTGCGTGCATTGTGCTGCCCGGGCAGGTCCTGTGCTGGGACTCATGGTGCCAACCCGCCACACTCCCGACAGTGCCTGAACAGCGCCAGAAGGGTGCGACTGCCCACAGTGCGTCGCCGTCTGAGGAGCGAGCCAGGGACGGTGGGCGAGGGCAGGCCAGCCAGGGCCGCAAGAGCGGTGAGCCTCGCCGGTGGCAGCTTCATCCTCGGTGAGGGGGACTGGCACTCATCGCTCAGAACGGCCTGCTTCCCGCGGGCGCAGCCCCACGGCACATGGCCCTCGCCGCAGAAGCTGCCCACTTCCCGGCCTGACCCACGCACTCCTCAGTGACTCCAGGCGCCTCCACGTCCCCCGCGGTCCAGCCCCGCGCTGGGCCAGCCTCCTGCCCGGCACTCCGTCTCGACTTTCCACCCTCGCCGACGTCAGGTGCCACCTAGAAACTTCTCCCAAATCCTCGGCTTCTCCCGAATCTCCCGAATCGCCCAGAGACGCGGTCTCGGGACAGCGGGTCAAGGCCAGTCTGCAGAGGAGTCCATGGCCAGGGGGCAGCCCGAAGGTGCCTCCTCCTCCTGGGCCCCCCCACCGCCCCGCCACGGGCCGCTGCCCTGCGCCAGCCCCTCCACCGGCCTTCCTGTCCTGGCGCCCGGACTGTGGACGCAAATGGGAGCTAAGTAAGTCGCCCCCTTGGGAGTTCCTGGCGTCAAGGGCTCTGCCCGCGTGAGGGGGTAGTAACGGAGACACGGGACGGATGCCGTCTCTCGGGATGCCCACAGCTCCATCCGTCAGGCCACTGAGCGAGGCCAGAGACGGGACTCGGCGACCCGCTGGCCTTGGGCAGGTGGGAACGCGGGAGGGGCTTCACCAAGGCCTCTCTCTCGACAAGCAGCTCCTGCCTTGACTTTTATAATGATACAGGGAAGCACTGAGCCTCTGTCCGGACCCGCGTCCTGGCCTCCGTCCCCTCTGGTGCTGAGATCGGGCCAGGCCTGGTGCCGCGAGAGGCCTGTGTCGGAGCTCAGGCATGCACCCCTACTCCCTGCTCTCTGCTTCCCAAGTGAGGCAGCTGTCCCTGCTGCCTGTGGTGCTGGGCATGGTCGGCCTCATGGTGCCAGGAAAGGGCCCTCCCGCCGAGCCACTGCCCAGCTCTGTTGACAATTTGCTTTTTATTTTGCTCATCAAACTCCAGCAGGGCCCGGACTTCCAGCAGGACCACTGGGTCCACGTCTCCAAACACACCAAATTTAGGGAATTGGTTCTGGCAAGCCAGAATCTCCAGTCTGTCAAACTGCGCTGAATTTGTCTTGATCTGAGTAGCAGTTTGGTTCAGCCTCCCATGGCAAGTGGGGTCGCGCTGTGTGGAACGGCCCATCCTTTAGCAGCAACGCCGCCAAGCACTGCTCTCCACGCGTGAGCGTCAGCTGCGGCAAAGTTCAGGCCTTTGATTTCCAGGAAAGCGCGGACAGATTGAGAGTAGGTCCCTTGTCCAGCGCCATCTAGTGTCAACGGTGAGCAAATGCGTTTACAAATCATCGATTTTCACGGCGGGGGGGGGGGGGTGTTGGGACCTCATAATTACAAAAGATCTCTTAGATCTCAAGATCGAAACTGCTTCCCAGTCATGAAGGAAGATTCTACTTTTCTCTCTTTGAGTGTCAGATTTTTCTTTGGAGACACAGTCTCCACTATGTAGTTCGGCTGGCCTTGAACTCAATATGTACCCTAGGCTGTCCTTGAACTGGTAGCAATGCTGGTACCTCAGCCTCCCAAGTCCTAGGACTGCAGGCATGGGCCACAACCCCCAGCCAGGGTCAGGAAGTTTTTGAGAATTAAAAAGTGCAAGATAGGGCAATAATGTGACTGAATTTGGAATCATATATTAAGATGTTTTCAGTAAGGAAAAAAATGTCTTTCTTCAAGAGAATAGCCACATTTTTGATTTTCATGTTTTTTTAAAAGAAAAGCTGAATGTTCTCTGTCTATAGCATGAAATCTGTTCGTTTGAGCTTTCTTTTTGAGGAACACATAGTTTTTTATTTATTGGGAATTTTTCTTAAAAATGAAAATTACATTTCAAGTTTTGGAAGTGTACATGGTGATTTTTTTTTTTTGACAGGCTTTCACTATGTAGTTCAGACTGGCCTTGAACTCACTATTTAGCTTAGGCTGGCCTCGAACTCATGGCAATTCTCCTGGCTCGCCCTCCCGAGGGCTGGGGTTACAGGTGTATGTCACCATACCTGGCTCAGATGATGATTATTAAAAAGCACAGCTAGGGCTTGGAGGGTTAGCTCAGTGGTTCCGGCGCCTGCCTCACAAGTGCAAGGTCCTGAGTTCGATCCCTGGTAAGCACATATATTGCTGGGCGTGGAGACACGCCCACCAACAATCAACACCGCATACCACAATGGATGTGGTGGCTCATGCCTGTCATCCCAGCACTCGGGAGGCAGAGACAGGAGGATTGCTGAGTTGGCGGCGGCTTGCCTGGGCACCATAGTGAGCTCAGGGCCAGCCTGAACTACAAAGCGAGACCCTGTCTCAAAAAAAAAAAAGCACAGCTAGGTACGGTGGCACGCATGTGTAATCCCAGTTCTCAGGAGGCTGAGGCAGGAAGATGGCCTGAGTTCGAGGCCAACCTGGGCTACATAGTGAGCTCAAAGCCACCCCGAGACCCTGTCTCAAAAAACAGCAAAAAAATCCCAGACCAAACCAAAAAAGCCACAGGGAAGCCTGTGCTCTGAGTCAAGGGCCTTGCCTGTGCGGCTCATGATCTGTCCCGTCTTCCTCCTTCCTGTCCTCCTCCCACCCGTCACTGTGACGACAGCTCCCGTCCCGGCCTCCGGCCTGGCCCTGGGTGCTCACGGATGATGAGGCTTCGGGACCTGCAGTGTGAGGGCAGCGACCGCGTGGACACTCTGCCAGGCCCTGCAGAGGCCCCCAGGCCCCTCATGGCTTCTCCTGCGCGCTGTGCTTCTCTGCTCCCTCAGGGAACCCAGGGTCCACGTCACACAACGTAGATTATTCAGACGGCATGCAGCCGGCACCCCGCCCCGCACGCCTGCCTGCTGCACAGCTGCCGACGTCTCCATGGGCGAATTCCCGGAAGCAGAGTCCTCCGTCCCCGCTCCGCTCTGCCCGCTGTGCCCTCACTGCCTGGCGGAGGGAGGGCGCTGCCCACGGGGCCCGGTGGGCACTTCCTGTCCCCACAGCCCCGTGGCCACCTCGAGCAGATGTCGGGAGCCTGCACTGAGAGGCACACACGCCTCTGCCTCTCTCGGTCCTCACGGGAGCCTGTATCACAGGCTCCAGCAGTCACAGACGTCTCCCGTTTGTCATTTTGCGTTGGCTCTGACATCTTAAAATGCAGCCGCACACATCCGTTTATTTAATGGCTTCTGGTTTTGAGCTGGAGTTCAAAAGACTGTCACTTCCAAGGCGATGCTGGGACGTTTTGCATCTGTCGCTGGGGTTGATCTCTATGTGAGGCGTCAATAGGGGCCCAACTGCACTTTAGTTTGGTTTTCCAGGGCCCACGCCACCCCGAGGGCTTGGCGGGGTTTGGCGAGCTGTCCCAGGGGGCCCGTCACAGCCCAGGGCAAGGCTCTTCCATGCTCGCTCTAGAGTTTCGGTGCCATTTATTTGCTGGGACCACAAAGCTTTTGTGGTCGAAGCGTTCTAAGGAGTCCGTGTCTCTGTCTCTCTGTCTCTGTCCGCTTCCTCTCCTACTTATTTATTTTCCCCCTGCCTTTTGGAATCAAATGCTTGCCGGCGTCCTGTAAACTAAGATACAACGAAAGAAGCCCCGCGTGACCTTGTTTCTGGCGACACGTGCTATGTATTTACTTTGCAGGTGCCCAGCCGCGCCAGGCAAGCGTGCTGGCCCTGCACCGGCCACGCAGCACCACAGCCGTGTGTATTAGTGGACGGAGCAGGAGGGGCCGCTTCCCACGGGCGTCCCGACCTGGCCGGCTGTGTTCTCCAAGCCGCAGGGCAGAAGCCTCCATCCGCTTTGTGCCAGACAGTCGGGACCAGCGAGGTCCAGCTGCCCGCTCCGGTGCCAGCCCTGTGCCCAAGGAGGGATGGACACGGAGGCCAGGGACACAGCACCCGGCCCCCTGGTGCCCCGAGAAGGACCCCGCCCTCTTCCCAAGAACACAGCTCCCTCAGCTTTTCACCAGCGAAGTAAAAGTGTTCTTCACCTCGTCTACAGTTTTACGGTTTATTCCTAGGTATTTTAATGGGGGGGGGGGTGCTGTTTCATTTTTCAGTACCGGGGATTGTGCACGGGTCCTTTGTGCTCAGCCACACTCCCCCACATCCATCTATGTATTTATACAATGAGACGGTCTCGCTAACTACCCTGGCTGGGCTGGAGCTTGTGACCCTCCTGCCTGCACCTCCCGGTGCCAGGATGATGGCCGTGCCACCACCCTGGGCTTTCCCCGCTTTCCTACCACCTGTTGTCTGTCCTTCCAGGCGAATTGCAAAGCAGGCTGAGTAGGACAGGATGTCCCATTGTTCCTTAAATGTATATTTCTCCCACTTCGAGGAAGACGAAGGGTCACAGAGCCTCCGGTTTCCCTTAGCGCACCTCCGTCCCTGCTTAGCTCCTCCTCTGGCTGTCGTGGGAGTGGACGGTGCGGTCACCCGCGGACGGACTTCTCACACGCTGCGAGCGGCCTCCCAGTCCCCACTCTCTGCAGACGTTCAGAGCGGCTTTGGCCGTGCCGTGACAGCTGCACTAAGGACTCTTGGTGTTGCAGCCTTTGGATTTCTGGTGGCTGGAAATAGTTCTCGTGAATGCTCATTGTATGACAGTCCCAGCGGCTGCAGCATCTTAGTATTGTCTTCATTACGTGTTAATCTACCTGGACCGGATTCTGTATCCAACGGTCCAGACTTGCACTCTTTGGAAAGAAACTGGCCCAGGTTAACCCCGCCCGGCCCCCCTGCCCTCTCCTGGCCTTGGCCAGGTAGCTCCGCCCACCGACCCCACCCACCCTAGCCACACCCTCCCCGTTAAGCCCCGCCCACGCTGCCCTTTCTAAACAGGGGCCCTGCGTGCCCCCTCGCTCCTCTCCCTCAATGGGGGCTGGGCGGGATCTAGGTTCTCTTGGGGGCCGGCCCCGCCTCTGGCCTGCATGTGCTGCCTGCTCTCTTCCCAGGAGTTCATCTTGGCAGCGGCTTCTGGGTCTTGACCCTGCTGACCAAATCCTCCTTCCGTGTGCCACAGCTACCCGAGCTTCCCTTGGACATACCTTCAACGTACATATTTAAAGGTGTCTTATCAAGTTGAAGATGGGCATGGTGGGGCGCGCCTGTCATCCCAGCACTGGAGGCTGAGGCAGGAGGATGGCAAGTTGCAGCCCGGGCTGGGCAATTTAGTGAGACCCTGCTGCTCAAAATGAAGAGTAAAAAAGGGGATCAGAGCTCAGCGAAGCCTGGGGTTCATCCCCACTACCGCAGAAACAAACGACAATGGGACAGGTCTCAGGGGCTGCCCTTCAAGTTACACAGGGCGACTGGAGGAGGGCCATCTTCCCAGTTTGCTTCAGCCGGAGACACGGTGCCTCTTCCTGTTCATCAGCTTTGTGTCATGTTCCCCAGTCAGATTTCTACTTTGAGATTTGTCTTCTGTTTTATTCATTCAAGACAAGGTGTCTCGTGCCACACAGTCCAGGCCCTGAACTCACCGCATTGCCGAGGCTGGCCTCACCCGTGTGGTGATCTTCCTGCCTCAGCCTCCGGTGCTGGGATGGCAGGCATGTGCTTTCATATCTTACACTTTCAGTTATCTGCGTGCTATCGTTTTCGGCAAAAGGGATACTTTCTCCATTCTAGCTGATTGTGGTTTGTACACAGAGGAAATTTTAAGGATTTATCTTATTCCAACCACCTTAACAAATCCCTTTATGCCCGTCACTGGCTGAGTTTTCAGCCCCTTTGCTTTTTCTGAGGATGAAAGAGAATGAGATGAGTGAAAAGGCCGTCTCGCCGCACTGCTGAAGCTCACTGGGTATTTTATTCTCTCCTGCTTTTTGGCTGCTGGCATCGCTCACCGTTGCTGACTAACAATGCAATTTCCGCGTCTGTGTCGGGTCCCTGGTTTCAGTGGAAAAGCATCATATTTACCGTATGTTCCGAATGATCTTTGTTCTTGGGTCTTGGGCGCGGCCGTGCTCCACGCTGAGGTGTGCACGAGAGGACTTCCTGAGAAGCGTCTCGAGAGCTCACAAGCGTCTTCGGGACCCGCCGGGCTCTGCTCCTTTGTCCCGGTTGTGGATGCGACTCTCTGACCCAGCCCTGCCAGCGCGGGCGTGGCTGGCATCGTCTCTGGCTGCCGGCAGGACAGACCGGGGCTGGGCAGCACGGTGGCCCAGCCGGGGGAAGTCTGGGGCGGTGACCCAGTGGCACTGCGCCCAGCCCGGGCTGGCACGGCGTCCTCGCCCTTCTGGGCCTCTGCAGGTGAACCGGGCTGGGCTGCTGTCGGGGCGCTGAGGAGTGGGCGGTGGAGGCGGAGGAAGGGGCTGTTCGTTCTGTTCGCCTCCTTTCCTCCCTCCTCCCTCCCTCGTCCTCCGCTCCCTGCCCCTCGGGGCCCAGGCCCTCGCTGAGATGCAGCCTGACCCCTCTGCTCTCGAAGGACTTCAGCCTGTACCCAAAGGGCGAGGCCCGGAGGGTCATGCTGTGCCCTGCGGAGGCTGCACCATCTTGGGCCGGCGTCTCTGCAGGTGTCGGGCCTCCCTGGGCCTCTGGATCTTAAGCACTGGAGACAGAGCAGGCCTCTCCGGGAGGCCCTCAAATGCCAGCGGTGCTGGGTGCGAGGCTGCGGTCCTGTTGCCCCCTCGGGGCGCAGTGCGCTGGCGAGTGGCCTGCTGCGGGCTGGGCACAAGGAGGGGGTGGTGGGGCGGGCCGCAGGCCAGGCCCAGGGGCCTTGGGGGCCGGTGACAGCACTGCTTCTCTTTCTTCCTTTCCTCCTCCTCCTCCTCCTCCCCCTGTGTTTCTGAAGGTTAAACTCGGGTCCTCCCCGTGAGCCCCGCCCCAGCCCCTTTTTATTTTTTAAGGGTTAAGACGGGGTCTCACGGAGTCACGTGGGCTGAGCTCAGACTCGCCATCCCGCCTCGGCCGCCCGAGTGCTGGACTCGCAGCTCGGTCTCCTTCCGCCTCCGGATGTGCCCGACCTCAGGGACAGACGCAGGACCCAGCCTGACTTCGTCTCTGCGTGTCTGGCTCCTCTGCTCCACAGAATGCGCCTGTAGCTGCTCGCTCCAGCTGCCAGGGGCACAGACTCCCCCCGCACGCGCACCCTGCATGCCCTCAAGTGCCAGCGGGCTGCCCCATCTCCACAGCCCGACTCTGGTAAGAGTACCTCACCGGCCCTTTCCCACCATCACCACCTGCTCCCAGCAAGGGCTCTGCCTTATTATTATTTTTTTTAAATTTTTTTTAGTTTTTTTGAAACAAGGTCCCTCTTTGTAGTTCAGGCTGGCCCTGAGCTCACCACGTAGCCCAGGCAAGCCTCAAACTCAGCAATCCTCCTGCCTCTGCCTCCCGAGTGCTGGGATGACAGGTCTGAGCCACCACATCTGGCATGAGGGATCGAACTTGGGACCTTGTGCTTGCAAAGCAGGAACCAGAACCACTGAGCTAAATCCCTAGCCAAGGCCTCTGCCTTTAAAAAATCAAAAACAAATTTTTTTTGGCTTTTTGAGACAAGATCTCACTGTGCACCCCAAGCTGGCCTCCTGTGTGTAGTGACCTTCCTGCCTCAGCTTTCTAAGTAGAGTACCGTCCATGGAAAGTGCATCCTATGTCTGCCCACAGGGGCCGACATAAATGCTGGGCGCCTGGGGCTCATAAGCGACAGCATTTATTCACAGTCTGGGATCTGGGAGGCCGGATCGAGGCAGGAGCGTGTCTGAGTCCCACAGAGGTCAGCGTCCAGGTCCGCCTGTGGCAGCCTCCTCACCCTCCTGGCACGGTGGGTGCTGGGAAGCCCCGGTCTCCCCTCCCGGCCCCCGCGGCCTGCTGCCCCCAGGCCCTGCCTCTGATGCGGCCACAGGGGCGCCGGGCCGGCCTGGGTCTGATGGCCGCAGACTCCACGTCAGCTGCAGCCTCAGAGGCGAACCCTGGAAGGCAGCACCGTTCCCTTAGAAGACATGGCGGCGGCTCTGGAAAGACGACGAGGCCGTCGAAGCCACTGGAAGCAGCAGGGACGTCCGGACTCCAGACGGAGGGATCGCAAGGGAGACAGTGTGGACCCGGTGCGGGACAGACGAACGGACAGGTCAGCCGAGCTGGGTGGACGAGGGGGAGCGTGGATGGACATTCGGAGGCCCAAGCACCGTCTTCCTCAGTGGGTGCTGGGGATGTTGGAGCCCTTGGGCCGAAAGACTTCGGTTAATGCTTTTAATTACAAATGAAAATTAACTCAAAAAGAATCAAAAAGAGTTGGATGCAAAGCCTAAAACTAAAACTTGTAGAGGAAAACATGGGGAAACTGTGATCTTTGGGGAGGCGGGGCTGTCAGAGCCGAGAGGGAGCCCTGCGGAGCAGGTGCACAGAGCCGACTCCGTTAGGTCGGGAGCCCGCATGTGGCCAGCGCAGCCCGAGCTCAGGACGGGACGCCAAGGTGTGGAGAGCGGGTGAAAGCTGCAAACCCGCCCAGGCAGCCGTGCGATGGGATGGCGGACGGAGAGGCGCTCTGCCATGGAGGCCCCGAGAGCCGCCGGAGTGGCCGCCGGGCTGGCGCCGCTGCCCAACGCCCACAGTGAGAGACCTCGGCTCAGATCTGGTCCCGGCCTGGGGGAGCCGTGTCTCTGCAGGCTCTGCTCGTGCTCCACGTTGCGCCCCGGGGCTCAGGCCACCCCACAGGCTGGGCGTCTCCTCAGCGGACAGGGATGGAGGGAGGGAGAGACACACACAGACAGAGACGGACAGACAGAGGTGCGCAGGAGACGCGGGTGGGGTCCCCGGGCCGCCTTCAGGGCTCCAGCACCCATGTCGTGAGCTCTTCGGGCCACATGGAGGCGCCCACACTCCACGATCGGCGACAGGACCGAAGGCCTGCTCCCAGCCCCTCCGAGGTCGGCCTGGGCAGAGGCGCTGACTGGGGAGGACAGCCTCAGGCAGCGCCACTCGGTCATGGAAGAACCCCACCCGTGTCCCGTGTCCCGGCATGCAGGATCCTCGGAGCTGCAGGAAGCCCCGGGCTCCGGGTCAAGCCCTTAGGGGCGGCTCTCAAAGGCCGGCGCCGAGAAGGAGCTGCAGAAGTGGCAGTGCCAGGGACCCAGGCTCCGTCTCCACGCTCGGGACAGGTGGGTGAAGTCTGAGCCTGGGGCAGCCGGGCCGCAGGGGGCCTGTCCCTCCATGCAAGGCCGGCCGGCCCCACAGAGCCAGACACTTGGCCGTGGAGCCGGACCTGGCCGGGCCGGACGAGGAGCCCGTGCACACCGGGAAGGCCACGGTCCCAGGACCAGGGTTCCTGGACGCGGTGTCGGGGGCAGGCGCTGCAGACATCGGGGGCCAGGCCACCAGCTCTGCTGGAGGGCAGGGCGCAGCTCGGCTCCCTGTCCCTGCGCCAGCACGGCACAGCCCTCAGCTAGAGGACAGGTGTCCCAGAGGACAGCGAGGCCACGGGCACTGCCAGCAGGGGCAGCAGTACCAAGGACGAGGGTCCTGCCTTCTGTAGGGTCTGTTCAGTTCCTGGGGGGAGGGGAGAGCCTGGTGGTCAGGAGCAGCCCGAGGCCACCCCTCCGGTCCCAGAGTGGCTCCCGGCACAGCCTGTCGCGGGGCCCTGCCAGATGGTGACAGCAATGAATGCCCGAGTTCACCTCCCAGCCGCAGGTGGCAGCTTTGGGGACAGATGGCCTGTCCTCGGCGTGCACGGCCGCTCCCGCTGGGTGACCTTCCCTCACCTCTCTCCGCGGAGGAGGCGCAGGCTCAGGTTGGAAGCTACCGGGAAGGGTGGACCCGCATGCCCCGCCCCTCTGCTCTGCAGGGACGGGAAGCCAGGCCTGCACCTGCTGCCCCCAGCCCGCAGACTACTGCAGAGCAGCCCCGTGTTTCTGTGCTGACGCGGGGTGTCCGTGAGGGTCACGGCCTCTGGTCGTGGGCGACAGTCCCCACGGGGAGCCGGGTGCCACAGGAAACACCACCCGTGTGGCGCCCGGCACCAAGCCCCTGTGGCAGAGCCAGATGGACAGCACCTGCAGTCTCTGCCTGGCCCCTGGGCTCGTTGGCAGAGTCGGGCGTTCTGCCTTCCTCCCTCTTTACCTGGGCACAGGCTGGACTCTCCCTGGGCCGCCTGCCCCATTCGCAGGGCGGTGAGGAGAGGTCTGGTCCGAGGAGCCCCTTCCCTCCCCTGCACACGCGAGGCTGCCTTCTGCGGCTTGACCAGAGGCCAGGCCGGGCGGTGAGGGCTCCGGCCTCCAGGGCGGGAGCCAAGCCCCGGGCGCCGCCCACTGGCCGAGAGGTGCCTGGCCGCGTCAGCCTCAGGAGCCCGAGGCGGGTCAGCTGGACCCAGGCCTGGCCCGGCCAGAGCTCCTGCAGCTGTGGGGGTGGCAGACACGTGCCCTGAGAGCTCCCCGATGCCGTCCCAGGCCCGCCTCTGCCAGGTGTCCCGGCCGGGCTTGGGGCCTGGAGGTAGCCCTGGGACTCAGGCGAGCTTGGGGCCCCTGCCAGGAAGACCCATGACCAGAGAACAGCAGGCTCTGTGCCAGGGACACCATCAGGCCGCGCAGCTTGGCGTGCACGCCTGGGCAGGGCGGGCCGCTCGGCGGGCTTCAGAGCCGGCCCTGGGGCTCGGGCTGAGTCCACATTCCTCCCCGCTGAGATCACGCGTGTCTGAGCTCGGGTTCCAGGGCAGATGGATTCTGCTTCTCAGACAACAGGGGAGTTAGCGGAGGAGCTGAGCGTGTGGAGTGTCGTGTGGGTGGGTCTGGCCGGGGACGGCGGGGCCGCAGAGCCTGGCCACTGCTGACCTCAGCAACCCAGAGGCCCTAGAGTGCACAGGGCTCTGGTCCCACAGCTCTTAGCGAGCTGTAGACACAGCCCCTCACAGTCCACAGGCACCGACGATTCAAGAGGCACGAGGGAGTCTGAGTCCTCTCAGCCGGCTCCTTTGTGCTCCCTGTAGGGCCCAGGCTGTCCTCCTGGGCAGAGGTCTGAGGAGCCAGGCCTCCTCCCGGGCGCAGGGACAGGAAGATGGAGGCCTGGGGAGGAGCTGGGTGGGCGGGGCGGCTACAGCCACAGCTCCTATTCCCAGAACCCATGCAGCACGGGCACCACCCATGGGTGCCGGGAAGCGCAAGGACCCAGCGGGCCGGCTCGGAGGCCAGACCCCGGTGTGGGTGGGACCCGGGGCTGGAGGAGCAGGCAGCCCCGATTCCTGTGTCAGATGTGCTCTCCTTTCTGGTCTTGCGCGTATTTTCCCTTTTCCTGGGTGCTGGGGCTGGGACGGAGCACGCCGGGGCCGTGGGTGGAGGCACGGGGTCCGGAGGAGTCACACTGGGAACCGCGGTGGATCCGGGAAAAGCCGGGGGCGGGTGGGGAGCCAGGGAGGGAGGAGAAAAATCTGACTCGAGTTTGAGAAGTTATCACCAAATTGCAAAAAAATTAAAGACTGAAGAATGCCAAGAAAATGCGGCACAAGTGTACTAGGCGTTGGCTTGTGGCAAAGCGAATTAGTCTGTAATCACTTTAAAAAGATATAAAAGGAGCTGCCTCTCAAACCGTGATCACTTAAACTGGCTTTTTATCTGTTTCCCCAGAAACACTGCGGTTTGAAGGGAACCGTATTAACTGAAGACGGCGCGTTCGTCGGGTAATTGCTTTCTATTATAAATCTAAGCAACATTTAGCACCACCGGGGAATGCACAATTATCAGGAAAGCTGAACACAGAAATCGTCCTTTTTCAAGTTGAAAGTTCTGTTTTCCTAGTTGGAGACAGATGTTTTAAGGTTCACAGAACACCATTTCACACTGGTTGGTGAGACGGTGGGGCCTCGGTCGCCAGTTCCCGAAGCCCTGCCATGGGCAGAGCTGAGGAAAAGCGACTCCATGGTCCCGACCTTTCCTCCCGTTATTTACTCATGAGCCCGACAGGGCGGGGTGCGGCTTCTCCTTGCTGTGAGTCACTCCGCGCAGTGTCTGCAGTGACCCTGTGGTGGTAGAAACCCCAGCCCTGAGACCAGGGTGCGGGATGGGAGCCCTTGGGCCATGGTCAGGTCCCAGATACCCGCTGGGCGGAGCGGCGCGGGGCCCAGGGACCAGAGAAGGCTGGTCAGGGCCCCACCTGACCTCGAGGCTCCCACACACTGTGAGCCACACGATTCTGTTGTTCTAAGCCGCCATCAGCAGCATTTAAATGGACCAAGTCCGTTTGTTTTATGAGATAGGATCTCTCTACATAGTACAGGCTGGCCTCAGACTCATGGCAACCCTCCCGCCTCAGCCTCCTATTTGTGGGGATCACAGGCCTGTGCCACTACACCTGGTGGACCAAATTGACTTTTTTTTTTTTTTTTTTTTTGAGACAGGGTCTTGCTTTGTAGTTCAGGCTGGTCCTGAGCTCACTATGTAGCCAAAGCAAGCCTCGAACTCAGCAATCCTCCTGCCTCTGCCTCCCGAGTGCTGCGATGACAGGCGTGAGCCACCACGCCCGGTATTATTGTATGTGATTACCGGGGATTGAACCAGAGACCTTGTGCTTGCCAGGCAGGCGCTGGAACCACTGAGCTACATCTTCAGCCCAGCTGATCTGTTTCTCATGCAGTGTTTTCTCACTGAGCCAGGGCAGCGCGTGCACTTCTCTGGGGCTGTTTCCTGTTCACGGAAGATGCTAAGGCCTGGCACCGTGGCACAAGCCTGTGGTCCCCGCACGCCGGGAGGCCGAAGCAGGAAGAGGGTGGAGAGCAAAGCACTACACTGAGGTGGGCTGGGGCTGAATTTAAGGGGAAGGTGGGCAAGGAAACCCCAGAAGGAGCCCTGTGGACGCAGTCACGTGAGGGGCGGGAGGCGAAATGCCTGATGAGCGTGGTCAGAAACAGCGGCGAGAAGTGACGCGGGGGCGCGGGGCTGGTGCCCGGACTCCACTCTCGCTGCCGCCAGAGGGCGCTGGGCGGCCGTGGCACCGCGGAGCCGTCTCCCCGCCCAGAGGCACAGGCCCCTCCTGCCGCTGGCCCCTCCCTTCCATCCTGCCCCTTTCCTCGCTTCTCTGGGTGCCGCTCGCGGGTAGGTGAGAACACGTTTCGGGGAGTTCCGAGGCTGCGGGCCACCTGGCACCTCTCTGCTGGGACTGGCAGCTCGCTCCCCTGACCCCGCAGGGCACGTCTTACATGCTGCGTGGGTTCCGTTTGTTCTGTGGGCTCCCCGGTGGGTGTTTTGTGGGTGCTTCGGGACACAGATCCCGCCCGGCTGGGCGGGACGCTCACAGCGGATCAGACCCAGCGGGGGCCGCTCCTCCCGGCTCCTAAACCCCCTCCCGGACCAACGCGAGGCAGAGCCTCCGCCTCCCTCCCCGCCGCCCGCCCTCCCGCTGGCCCTCCGTGGGGGCGGAGCCCGGAGCCGTCCCACGGAGCTAACCCCAGCCTTTCGGAGACGGGATCTTCCTGAGCTGCCTGGGCCGGGCTGGGTCGAGCGTGCGTCCTCCTCGTCGGCCTCCCGGTCACGCCTGTCTGCTGTCCGGACGGCCCCATCTCTACCCGTCTGCCCCCCACACAGCCATCGCCGGCGCGTTCCGGCTCCACACTGACGAGCGCCGTGTCCCCGTGTGGGTCTCTGCCTGTCTGGCGGAGAGTGAGAGGCTTTGGCCGGAGGCAGCTGCCGGGCGATGCTGGGATTGCAGCCCTCCGTCCTCTCCTCGCTCACCCAAGTGCCACAGCTGTCCCTGCCCCAAGCCCGGCCTCAGTGGGCTGTGCCCTCTGCGGGCAGCAGTGACCCGGAGTCGCCCGAGGGCGCAGGGCACAGAGAGGAGCAGGCCTGTGGGCCTCGCCCGTCTCCCCGGCTGGGCTCAGCACGGCGGGTCCCAGGCCAAGTATCAGTTAAAGAGCAAAATAAATGAGGCGATAGGAAACAGGGAGCTGGGGGGGGGTCTGAGGTGGAAGGGGGTGGGGCAGTGACAGCACTAGAGAGCGGCTGTGCGCACCAGCCCGCAGAGCGGCATTGAGAATTTGTACCAGTACATGACACGCCTTAATTTTCATTCTTCTCATTCCTCTGCCCCCACAACCCCCACCCCATATACATAAGCTTTGTCTCCTTTTTTTAACCATCTAAGTTTTTCTTTCCCTTTACTTACCCCTACCCCCTTTTTCCTCTGAATGTTTTCTCACTATTTCACAATACCTATCATACACTAGAGCTCACTCACACCTTTAGTTCTTCCTGTGAGAGAACAGATACCGTATTTACACACCTGTGAGGACACCCGCATCGATTGGCTAGCTGCGCTCACATCCAGTTTAAATCCACAGGTTGGTGAGGGAGTATCCACGGAGCCGTGCCACCTGCACAGCTCAGGATGTGCTGCCTTCGGTGCAGAGCGGGGGTGGCGGGACCTGGGGTCTGCGCTGGGGCAGAGCGTCTCTCTGCAGACCCAGCAGGCACTTGCTTTGCTTATGACCCTCTCCATCTCTGGCCTGGCGTCCGGAGTCCGCCTTCAGCTAAAGCGAGTTTTAGGACTTGAAGGAATGCATAGACTGGAGTGATGGTGCACACCCGTCAGCTCAGCTCTGGGGAGGCTGAGGCAGGAGGAACGCCACAGGCTTGAGGCCAGCATGTGTTCAAGGGCACTCTGGAACACACGGTGAGACCCCGCCCTGGCCACGGAAAGCCCAGGCGCCCCTCGATCGGTGGAGCTCCCCAGGCTCACAGGGGGCTGAGAACAAACTGCTTGGGCCCTCCCCGCTCTGAGCTGGACGCAGAGGGCTGGCGATCGGTGGTGAGCCCTGGGTGATAGACCATCTCCCCAAGCCTTGGGCTGCGCACAGGGCGAAGCTCGTTGTTAAAAAGCCCGGCGGGAGGGTCAGAAGATCTGGGGTGCTCTCCGGCTCACAGCTGCAAGGGGCTTCGCGATCAGATCTCGGAGAGGCCCCGCGCCTGTCCCACCCGTGTGCAGCTCGGACCGCCAGGCTGGACCGCCCCCCCCTCCCGCCTTCTCCCCCTTGAGGACGTGTGCCGGGCTCTGGGCTGCAGACTCCCCTCTAAAGCCAGGACAGCGGGCTCGAGTGCCCAGCGTTCATCGGGGTTGTTGTCCACTGTGTGGTGGTAGTCACAGGACGTTTGCAGATTCCCAGGCTCTGCCTCGGGCCTGCGTGGGCACCACGGTGCCCGCTGCCTCCCGTGGAGTAGAGAACTCAGGAAGGAGGGCATGCAGAGACCTGTGGGCATTCAGCATGCAGAGCTGGGTGCCAGGGTCCCGTCCCCAGCAGGCAGGGCTGCAGATAGCCGTCCTTGGGGTAAAGTGGAGAAACCCTCGGCCTGGGGTAAACTGAGACAGACGGCTGAGAGTCACGTGCCCACACTCACTCTCACCACTCTCCTTACGCACTTGTGCAACGCGTGCCCTTCCCAGCCTGAGCCGCTGCCCTGCCCCGTCCTGGCCCGCTGTTCCGGCAGCCGGTGTTAGGACCCGGGGGCCGGGCTGATGCAGCAGGGAGCGGCCAGCTGGAGGCGCTGACATCACCGCTCCGCCCGCCCGGGACGGGACGAGGTGCGAAGGGCCCGCCGGGCAGCTGGAGCAGGCAGTGCAGGAGCCACCCGTCCCTCCCGGGGGCGCTGCGGGGCGGCCTGGCCGAGCTGGAAGCCCTGCCTTCTGCCCGAGGTCCAGCCCTGAGCGGGCAGCTTTGCGTCTGCGTCCCGGCTGGGACGGTCGCCAGCGATCCGGGGCGGGCTCCAGCCGAAGAGGAGACGCCCTCGCGCTCCAGCAGAGCAGGCTTCCGCCGCGCCGGGGGAACATGTCCCTTGCCCAGGGCCGGGCGAGGTGAGGTCAGCCCGGCGGACTCGCTCGCGGACCGGCGCCATGAGGGAACTCAGCTGCGGGCACTTGCGGCTGCTGCTCCTCTGCTGGGTTTCTCAGGTGCGAGGCCCAGGGCCGCGGCGGCCGGGCTGGGCGTGTGGGCCTCCGCTCCCCAGCGTCTCACCGGCCCCTTTCCCGCCAGGTTCGCGGAGCCCAGCCCTGGGCCCAGGACCACCCGGGTAAGTGCCCTCCCGCTGGCCCCGTCCCGCTGTCTGTGAGCCCTCCTGCTGCGGGACCCTGCGAGCACTTTGCCGGGACCTCGCGCACGGTGACATTGGTCTCTGTGCAGCCGCCTCCTGCTTGGGGGGCGTAGGAACCTGGTGGCGAAGGGCCCCCTTGCCAGGTTGGCGGGCCTCTTAACTCATGCTGCGAGCGCTCAGTGCCAGTCCACCCGTGCCCACCGCCCTGTGTGTGGAGCTCAGTCTCCAGGCTCCCTCATGCCACAGCCCCTGCCCTGGGCTGCCCTGGGCACTGGCCCCTGAGCAGAAGTGGGGTGCAGCATTTGCTCAGGACAGTGGGGTACAGCCCTGGGTCCAGGGACCAGAATGGAGGGAGGCAGCTGAGGACCCCGTGGCCCAGGGCTCCCGGCTCTCGGCTGGGGCCCTGCAAGGATCCCCACTGTCAGGAGAAGCTGGGGCCGGGAGCCGTGCTGACCCCCACAGGCCGGGGGCAGCCACCCGCGCGGAGGCCACAGCGGGCGAGCAGCAGCGCCTCCAGGTGTCCGCACAAGGGGCCGGAGGGCACCAGGCCCTCAGACCTGCCCGCCTCACACTCCCCGAGGAGCAGGAGCTGCGAGGACCCTTTCCAGGCTTCACCCTCGGACATGTCATGCACACAGGTCCACGCACTGACATGCAAGCGCACACGTCCACACGCATGTGCGCATGCTTCCAGATACACCCACGTGTGGGCTCCAGCTCTGGGCCCTACACACCAGGAGCAGCCTGAACTCGGCCTCTGCCCGGGACACTGCTCCTCACTGGCAGGCTCAGGGTAGGAAAAGCCCTCCCAGCAGGCCCCGCCCGGCCAAGACTTCCCGGCTGCCCACCCGGACGCTGGCTTCACCTCCACCTCTGCCCGGCACAGGAGGGTGAGCGCCCAGGTGCCCAGCGGCATCGGGACGGTTCCCTGCCTTCGCTCTCCTCCTCCCGATGTCCCGGCGTCTTGGACTCTGTTCTTCCCGCCGCCCCTCACCTTGCCCTCTGTGCTCGGGCTCCTGGCCCCGGGGCCTGACAGGGAGCACCCCAAGGCCCGGGCGCAGCCTGATGGTGGCGAGCTAGGCCCAGCCGGGCATCTGTCAGGGAGGCAGAGGCTGCAGAGCCGGCCTGCCGCCCCAGCAGCAGCTAGAGAGGAGGCCGGGAGGGCGGCGAGCGTGCCCGCGGCGGGACGGTGCCCACGCTGCAGGTGTGGGGCGTGTCTTCCGTGGTGGCCGCAGGCGTGGGCTTTGCAGGGAACTCAGGGTCAGAGGGAGCAGGCGGGACCAGTGGCCCCAACAGTGCCTGGCACCCCGAGCCCACGGGCAGCTGGCCTGGCACCTGTGGTGCCCTCTGGGTGGCCTGGTGCCCACATTGCGCGTCTGTCCGTGCTGGCCAGGTGACCGGAGGTCTATGGGTCCTCCTCTCCTGTGTGGACGAGTGTTCAGTCGGGAAAGTCGTCCCAGAACGCCCGCTCTCCGGCAGCCCTGCCCTCTCCCTCACCCCGACCTTGGCTGTCACACGGAGGAGCCATTGACAGGAGGCTGCTGCCCATCCCCGCACTGAGGGGCGACCGGCCCGGGCTGGCACAGGGAGCCTCCCATGCCGGCCAGGGGGGCGTGAGGCCCATTAGCCCAAATCTGTAACGGCGGTGCCCAGGGCACTCAGGCCCTCCTCAGACTCGCCCTCTGTGGGTGGCGCCTGTCCGGGGAGCAGGCCGCGTCCTGACTGGGGTCTGGCCCTGGGTCCACGGAGCCTCAAGTCCAGTCCGTTTCCAGGAGGTCAGGGCAGCTCTGCAGCCCTATTTTTAGAAGGCAGAGAGCCAAAGCAGATAATTATGGAAATTACAGCCCTCAGTGTTTACACAGGGCCATATGGTGAGAAGGGCGGCCCTGACTGCTGGCCACAGCAGGGTCTGCATTCTTCCCCTTCCCAGGGCAAAAAGCAAACTGTATTCACAGTGGGATTTTAAAAACAGATGTAAATTTGGCTAATAGAGATGCTTTTAGGCATCGGTATTAGCATGTGTGATTATATCCTGTTTATTATGCCTTGCACGGTGACATTCATTCCACCTCCATGGTCATTCTTCAGTTCATAGCCTAGGAAACTGGGAGATTTCAAATGCAGAAAATGGAATTTAGGAGACATGAGAGGCAGGCAGATGTCAGCGGAGCGGTGACACAGAGGCCAGTACAGGAGACAGACAGACAGCCGAACACCAGGAGGAAAAGGCACGGCCAGCGGTGGGGACGGGCAGGAAAGAAGCCTGTGAGCTGCACTCTGATGAGAAGGAGGTAGCTGAGCAGGGTGTGGCCACACAGCTGTAACCCTAGTGTTTTGGAAGGCTGAGGCAGGAGGATCACAAGTCTGAGCTCAGCCTGGGCAGTTGAGCAAGACATTACCTCAAAATAAAAAATACTAAAGAAAGGTCTCAGAACGCAGCTCAGTGTGAGGCCCCGCTCAGTCGGTAGCGCAGTAAAGAAGGGGCGGAAGGAGGGAAAGAGGCAGTCGTGCGGTTCGTGGGAGCAGCATCGCGGCCGGCTGGGAGGCCGTGGCGGGGGCGGCGCCCAGACCCGCGGCTCGGAGGGCTGGTCCGGAGTGCCGGGCAGAAGGGTCTGAGGAGGGGCAGCTGAGGAGGAGCAGAAAGGCGCGGAGCTTTTCTTTACTTGGGCCCTTCGTGCTTAGCTGCCTGACCCCTGTGCGCGTCTGACCTTGTTGGCCATGTGCACACACACGCTCACACAGTCACTGTAACCGTACACACGGGCGAGGGCTCTTCGCGTGGAAGCGCCGCGCGGAGCTCTGGAGCCGGGAGTCCCCTCGTGCCTGCGCCTTTCCTTCCTCCCCTCGGTCCTGGTCAGGTCTCCTCGCCGCGGCCGGGCTCGGGGCCCTGCACCCTGCTGGCCGGTGCCGTCCCGGGAGTCCCGTCCCGCGGTGTCTCTGTGAACCCCTGGTGACGCAGGCTGTCTTTCCACGGAAGCACGAGGCCTTCGGTTCTTCAGAACCGTTGCGATCTGAGTACTTGGCTGAGCCGAATCTTGCTCATCACATGGGCATCACACAAATGTTATTTTTTTGCTTAAAAGTTTTTTTTGGCACTGGGAATTGAACTCAGGTCCTCCACTTGCCAGGCACGCCCTGTGCCTCTGAGCCCCACCCCTGGCCCGCTCAGATTTTAGTTAAGGAACCGCTGACTTTTAAATGGAGGAGGATGGCGGATCCAAAGCCTAAGACTCTCTGGCTTCTCCTTCAAAAGGGGAGGCCTAGGGCAGGGTGGTGCTCAGTGGTGAGGCCTGAGTTCCACCCCCAGCACAGCAACTGTGCGCACGCGCACGCGTGCACACGCACACACACACACACACACGACAAAATGCAAAGGCAGGCGCAACCTTCCGCAGGGGCCGGTCTGTAAGCTCCGGTGGAGACCGCAGGGCTGGGTGTGTCAGAGGTGGACGCCGGCCCTGAGCATGAGGCGGGGTCCCACCCGCCGTGAGAGAACAGGAAGTGAGAGGCCATCCTCGTGGGCAGAGCTCCCGGAGGGGCCGGCTGGCGGGCACCTTCCGTGGACAGGCCGGGCCTGAGCCGCCCGTGCCTGTCCCGTGACTCTTCCATCAGAGGCACCGCGTGTGGCTGGCTCTGCTCTGTGCCCACGGCCTGCAGCCCACAGACCTGCCCTCTGCCCTCCTCTCCGCGTGGCCACCGCTGGGCAATGTTCCTCGGCCCGCAGCTGCCCCGGCCGCTGCGATGGTCGGTGGAGGCGGGACGGGGACACGGCGCCCTGGGTCTCGCGCGGTCGCGGGCCGGGGAGGCGCGGCCGTGCTGTGCTGTGCACAGGCACCGGGCCCTTCCTGTTCCGGGCCGAGCGAGGGCGGAGGAGGGCCCGAGCCCATGTGCGTGTCCCTCAGCACTGCGCGAGGCTTGCTTCCTCGGCCCCGGCCCTGCGCCGCTCTGTCCCCAGCGGCCTCTGCGACTGGCCGGGGTGGCGGCAAGGACGCGCGGCTCCCTCGTGGACACACTGCGCGCGCAGAGGCCCCGCGGGGGGAGGCTGCGACGCAGACTCGCCGAGTCCCAGAGGAAGTCAGGCCAGGCCTGAGGGGCCGCAGCACCGGCCACGCTGCCCCGGCCGCTCCCAGCGGGACCGCAGCGGGCCTGGCACCTTCCTCTGTGCGCCTCCCTCCCTGTCCCGGTAAGGGCTTTGCACAAACGGCGACACACAGTTTTTCTGAGCTTGACTTGTAAAAATTAAATGGACTTGCAGCTGATAAAACACACATAGTGTGCTACTAATGGGGTGTAATCAGATCCAACTTGCCTGTTTACTCCAACGTTTATGCAAAAGCACTGAAAGCCTTTCTTTTAGCTTTGTGAGGTGATGCAATCCACGGACAGCTACGGGGAGAGCAAGCCAGAGCTTCCTGTAGAATTACGTTTGTGGCACGCGATAATTGCATACGGCACAGGGGTCAGTACAAACGCGGATCCAGGCCTGACCTCTGCCTGCTCCTCCTCCTCGCTACCTCCAGGCTCCCTCCCGTCTCCACGAAGTCTGACTCCCATTTCCCAGCGTCTATTTTCTATTTTGCTCTTTATCTGTACTGTGGGGCTCTCATGTAAGGGAAACCGTGGGGTACGTAGTCCAGTTGGGGTGTCTGATCTGGTCCCCCACGGCAAGGTCTCAAGGTGCACCGCTGCCCTCGCAAATGACTCAGGCGTGTCCTTTGCGGCAGAGCCTGCTCCGCTGCGCGGGAAGCGCGTGCTTCCGCCCTCTCCTGACAGCCGCGGGTGGCTTCGAGCTCAGCTGCTGTTGTGCTTAGCTGTGAGTTGCGCGCGGAGCGCAGGTGCGGGCGGCCGCTGTCGCGAGGCGTCTAAAGCTCGCAGGAAGGTACCCAGGAGGGGACGAGCCGGGTCCGGTCCGCCTCTCGCTTTGGTCTCGGACGGCTCTGCACGCTGGCTTCCACGCGGCTCCTTGCCCCACGGCCTTGCCAGGAATCATGAGCTCGCGCTTTCTTGGCGATGGGCATTCTTTCCGGGGTGAGATGGAATCTCGCTGACGTGTTGGTCTCGGCTTCTCCGGTGCCCAGAGGTGCCCCCACTCCCCGCCCCGCCCGCCGCCGCCGCTCCCGGTGTTCCGTAATCGCCACCCATCTGCTGCCGCACAGGATCGGCCTCGGACCCGGCGCAAACCCTGCTCCGCGGGGACCGTGCCTCGTGCTCCGGGGCCTGGACGCCCTGACCCGCTCTGCCCGGCCAGCCGGCCGCAGAGCTCTGGCTAGCCAGCTCCACGCTGCGGAAATTACGGGCAAGGCTGACCTTCGCAGAAGGAGTCAAAGCGGTGTGCATTTTTGTCCCCTCTGAGCTCTGTGCTCTCTGCCTGAATATCCTGGTTCTTTTCCCTCTTTAATGGAGGGTTTCCGGTGTGTTTTGTGCTGCTGGGGATCAAAGCCGGGCCTCGGGCAGAGCAGGCGGGTGCTGCACCGTGAAGCTCCTGGCCCAACCCACAGGGTTTTATTAATAGAGACAACTGAACACACCTAAAAGGAAATCACCGCATTTCTGTCACATGCCGTATAAATGTCACCTTCTACTTTAATTTGCCTTTTCTCTTCTGCACAGAAATTTTGGAACATGAATGTGTTATATTTCTGTTGTCTTTGGAGTCAGGGGTGTCAGTATGCAGTTCATGGTGGCCTTGAGCTCACTAATGTGGCCCAGGCTGGCCCCGAATTCCAAATGGTCCTCCTGCCTCAGCCTCCCGAGTGCTAGGATTACAGATGTGTGCCACCACGCCCAGCTGTTAAATTTTTTTTTTTTTTTGAGACAGGGTCTCGCTTTGTAGTTCAGGCTGGTCCTGAGCTCACTATGTAGCCCAGGCAAGCCTGGAACTCAGCAATCCTCCTGTCTCTGCCTCCCGAGTGCTGGGATGACAGGTGTGAGCCACCACGCCCGGCACTGTGGTGTGTGGTATTGATTGCTGGTGGGCGTGAGTCACCATGCCCAGCATTGTATGTGGTTTCCGGGATCAAACTCAGGACCTTGCGCTTGCGAGGCAGCCGCTGGAACCACTGAGCTAAATCTCCGGCCCGCCCAGCTGTTAAATTTTGACTCATCTGGAAATTTCTGTGCTGTACAGTGAGATAAGGATGTTAATTTTTCCAAATATTGACGGTTCCCATAACTTGTGTTGAGTTAGATTTCTCCTCTGATTTAAAATGCTGCCTTTATCTTAAATCCCATATTTGCGGCAGCACCTGTGACTTCTCCCTACAGCTCAGCGGCCCTTGTGCTCCTCTGTCCTCTCCACGTCCTCCTGGTTAATCTTTCTGTGTTTAAAAAATACAAGCTTCAGCACTCGGGAGGCAGAGACAGGAGGATTGCTGAGTTCGCGGCGGCTTGCCTGGGAACCATAGTGGGCTCAGGGCCAGCCTGAACTACAAAGCGAGACCCTGTCTCAAAAGCAAAAAAAAAAAAAAAAAAATACAAGCTTCACCGGGCGTGGTGGCTCACGCCTGTCATCCCAGCACTTGGGAGGCAGAGGCAGGAGGACTGCTGAGTTCCAGGCTTGCTGGGCTACATAGTGAGTGCAGGGCCAGGCTGAACTACAAAGCGAGACCCTGTCATTAAAAAAAAAAAAAGCTTCATAAACAGGTTCCCCTCACAAAGAGTTCTCTAAGTGCTGCTACAGGAAACCTCCCAGCTTACTGGGGTTGATTAAAGGAGTGCTGGCAGCATTTTTACGGCGAATCTGCATTTCCAAGAATACGTTGAGTTGTGCCGCTATTCAAAGTGTTGTTAGCATCTCAGCATGATTGTATCTTCATTGTCTCCGTGAGAATCTTGTACATTCTTATTCTTTTCTAAATGTGTCTTCTTCATGGATTGCATTTAGAGAGAAGTTTTGCTGCCTTTCATCACTGCTGCTGGAGTACAGGAGGCCCCGGGCTCTGGGCGCCGCCTCCGTCGAGGCCTCCTGCCAGGTTCCTGTGCCGTGCGGGTGGCTTCGCTTTGCTCACCAGCACTCGCTTGGCAGGAAAGCCGCCTCGCCGCCTCTGAGGCTCCCGCCGCTGGGAGTAGCAGGAGCGCGTCTGTCCTTCGCCTGCTGTCTGTCTGTCTGGCAGATGTTCAGCCACGGGACCATGAGGCCCACTCTGACGAACGGTCCCAGCCTCAGCCGAGGGCGGGTGTGGAGGACCTGCTCAGGCTGGGGCCTGGGTCGCTTCAGCCAGGGACCGGGGGGACATCGGCTGCCCGTGGGTAGGAGAGCGGGTGGTCACCCGAGGGGCGGCCGACGGACCTGCCCGGACCCCACAGCCGACGCCAGGTGCACGGATCTGCTCAAGCCGTGCGAGAAGGACCGTGGGGCATCCGCACAGGGGTTTTCCGTGTGGAGCAGAAGGGGCATCTGGGGCCTTGCCGAGGAGTCATTCTTGGGGTGCAGGAGGCACGGGGACCCGGCAGGCACTGCTGAAGGCGCCGCCTGCCCTGTGTGTCCATGCGGCTGGCCAGTGCAAGGCAGGGGACGCTGGTCCCTGTCTGCTATGCCGCGGGGGCGCCCCTGGCCTGCGAGGGCACTTCCGGAGGGAGATGCAGAAGTGTTTGCAGAGCGCCTCCAGCAGTGCTGGCGTGGTGCTGGGCATCCTGCTGTCCAGCCTCATCAGGGAGCCCCGCGAGACCACGCGAGCCACGGGCCACTGGCTGCTCTCACGCCCCCGACATCCTGAACCCGTCCCTGGCGCCCTGTTTTCAGGGACAGCAGTCTGGGCCCTAACCTTCTGTCCAGTCTCCAGAAAGAACTCTCCACGGGTCTCTAACCTAAGATTTTCCAAACCAAAGTCTGTGCGTGGAATTTGCCCGTGCCCTTTGGAGAGGCTGTGGCCCCGATTTCACACCCCACCGGGCACAGCGGGACAGGGCGCCTTCCGCCTCGGAGCTGAGATGTCCGTGTTTTCTCTCCAGGGTTTGCAGTCCTGGCTTCCGCTTCCCACTACTGGCCGCTGGAGGATGTGGACGGGATCCAGGGTCTTCAGGACGTGACTAGAGGTGACCCAGGGGCCGGGGGCGGCCGCGGTGGAGACGGGGATCCCCGAGGATGAGCTCCAAGCGCCTCACTAGACCTTCAGCCATCGCCGTGCTCGGAGCCGGACACAGGGCTCAAAGTGGGGCCAGGACGTGTGTTTTCCCAAACCTCCCCAGAGTCCCGCTGGGTCCATCCGCCTGGCAGCCAGGTTGTGCCAAGCCTCGGAATGCCTGCGGGATGCCCTCCGGGGCTGCTGTGCCATGAGGCCGGGGTCACCAGTCCTCCACTGACCCACGTCGCCCGGGCTGCCCCTGGTGCCAGCCCCGTAGACGGCGGCCGGTCTCCGTCTCACTGGCTCACCCAACCCGCCAGGAGGAGAGACCTGTGTTTCCCCGTTTTCCTCCCTGGGGAGCCCCGCTTTGTTGCCTGACTGAGTGCCCTGACTGTGTCTGGTTACCCGGCCAGTGGGTCTCACATTAAGCCAGCTTGGGCCACGCGGCCGTGAGCTCCTCCGCAGTGGGCTCCGTCTCTCTCTCTCACACACACACACACACACACACACACACGCACATGCACACGTGTAGGCACGCACGCCCCCATTTTCCTTACTGCTATAATTTTATATGCTGCTAGAAATTGCCACCAAAGGCCCTAAAGCCTTCCTTTAAAACCTGCGAACTGAAGAACGTCAGAGCCTGCGTGGTGCGCTGTGCCAGGAGCCGGGCGTGGCCGCTCCGTGCGCCCTTCTGGGGCTGGCTCCGGACGCTCGATCTCCTGCGGGCTGGCGTGTCCTCCCGGGCCTGCCCTGCTAGGCCGGAAGCGCCCTGGGCCCTGGGCGGGGGGCTGGCCAGGGCGCAGCGGACGGCTTGCCCCCCCTGGGCTTGCGGTCTCTTCTCTCGGACCCCCACCCGGTGGGAAGCGCTCTGGGTGGCTCATGTGCGGGACGTGGTGCCGGCTCTCGGGGCCCCGCAAGCCTGCATGGCATCCGCGCCTCCGCTGGCTTGCCGACCGAGCTCCCCAGGGCGAGTCCCCGTCACGGGTGTTCTGAGCCCCCTCCCCCGCGAGGAACTTTCCTGGCGTGCAACACACTCGTACCGGCTCTGCGTTCTGTCTGGCGACACCCTGACGCTTCGGGAACCGCCTGTGTGCTGCGTCCCGTGACCCGGGGCTTCCCGGCCGCGGGAGCCCGTGTGGGGCGGCGCGCCCCCTGTCGTCTGCCGCAGTCCCGCGCAGCTGCTGCCACGCCATGTCTCTGTCCGTCAGTCCCCGCAGCGTCACGCCATCCACGCTGGTGACTCGGCTGCCTGACCACAGCAGAGCTCCACTGCCTGTCTCCGCGCTGTCCGACTGCGGGCCTGCGGGCAGCGCTCTGCCAGGAGGAGGGCGGGAGGGGGCCGAGCCGTCCCGGCAGCGGCCCAGAGGCGGCAGCGTGTGTGTGCCCGTCTCACCCTCTGTGCTTCTGTCTCTTGTCGTCTCCTCAGCACTGCAAGCTCACAACCTCACTGTGCCCCCCTCCCACACTTCCGCCTTTGTGCCCACCAATGACTCTGCCTACACCAATCTCTCTGCGACTGTAGGTGAGCAGATGTCTTCAGTGTTCTGTGTTTTGTGTTCTGTGTCTGGGCTGCGTGTGCGGTGAGTTCTAGATCGGGGTTCCACAGGATTCCAGTGTCCTGGCCCCAAGAACGTGGGTGGATGGTCAAGGAAACATGGCAGAGAGAGCCAGGTCCACCTGGGCACAGAGGTGCATGCCTGAGATCTCAGCACCTTGGGAGGCTGAGGCAGGAGGACTCCAATTCAGAGGTCATGGGTTTAATCCCCTACTAAAAAGGTTTTTAAAAAGAAAAAAAGAAAAAGCAGAAGAAAAGGGCAGGGGCGTTGAGACCCGTGTAGGGTCCCCTCCACCATCCCGGTGTCTGGGGAATCAACTGCTTGTTTCTAGACCCAAACCCGTACGTGACAACCTTTCCTAAACAGGGAAATGGGGTTTTGAGCCAGGTCTGGTTGCATAGCCTGTAATGCCATCACTCAGGAGGCTGAGGCAAGAGGGTCTCTGCAAACTCAAGGCCAGTCTGGGCTACACAGCAAGACTTTAAAAGAACAAAACAAATCCAAAGAAAACAAAAATTAAAAAGCACTGGGATTTTGTGGAGGTCTGTATCCTTTGGAGGAGCAAAAGTGAGCTCTTTTCATGGCAAGTTAAACTGCTTTAAAACTAGCCATGCAAAATGTGATTCTCATAGACATCGAAATCAGCATTTCTTCTCCAGCTGCGTTCTGAAAGGCTGCCCGCGCTTCCTACCCGACTCGGCTCCACAGCTTCGCACAGCCTCCGGCGCCCACAGCACAGGGCGCAGCACGGGGCACCCAGCGTGGGTGGCGGTTTCTCCGTGTCACAGCTGGTGCCCCGAGGGGACGGGACGGAGCCCCCCGGGCAGTGAGGAGAAGCAGGGCACACAGGTCACCGCAGGCACGCGGGGCTCAGCGGGCTCAGCGGGCTCAGCGGCGGCCGCCTTGCCCTGGCATTCACAGATCACGCGTCCTTTAAACGTTCAGTTGGTGCCTAGCGAGAGGGCCCGTGGGGGCAGAGCGTGGGCGCTGGCTCCAGCCCACTCGGGCGCCGTGCTGTCTCCGCAGACCTCATGGAGGAGAAGAGCAGCAAGAGCATCTACGTCAAGGAGGAGAAGGGGGTGACGCTGCTCCTGTACAACAGCACCTCCTGCCTCGGCAACCTGGCCAGGTGTGGTGTCCAGGGTGAGTGGCGCGCGGCAGGGCCTGTGCGGGCCGCAGGCCGCTGTCCCCGGGGAGGGACTTGCACCCGGGCCCGGCCATGCGGCAGGACCGGGCTAGGCAGCGGCTCGCGGCGGCCGACCGGCACCTTCAGGCCTGCAGGCTCCTTCTCAAGACGGAGTGGAAGTGTTCGTTCACGGAGGGCAGGAGCTCCCTGTGGGCCCACAGGCGGCTCTGGCGATGCGCCAGCTGTGCGGGGTTCCGGGGAAGACAGCCCGCGCTCTGAGACACAGGAGGCAGAAACAGGCTTGGCTTGGGACGGGGGCCCGGGGTGGGGTGGGCGCGCCTGGGGTTGGAAGCTCGGCTGAGCTGCAGACCTTGGCAGACCCTGGCTCGTTCGCACGGCCAGACCCCTGACAGCCGGGCTCTGGTCAGCAGCGGAGGGTGGGCAAGGGCTGGCGGCCCTGCGCCCCTGGGGCCGCCCCAGTGGCCAGCCGGAGGGCGGCCCCAGGACCTGGGGGGCGATCTCCTTCCGGCTCAGGCCATGCCAGGCTTGGCAGGCAGCAGGGTACAATTTTAAATTATCTGCTGCTTTTGAGGACTAGGGAATTCTCAGGGGTCTCCGGTGCTGCTGAGGCCCCTTTCTGTCACGCTGCCCCCACGGTCCAGTGTGGTCCCCTGTGGTCCCTACTCAGCATTAGCAGGAGACCCCAACCCTCTGCCAGTGTTCACTGGCCTGGCTGTGGCAGGCCTGGGTTCTGGCCCTCCGTGGGCACCCGGCAGCCTGCAGCTTTGAGGAGAGTCCTGACGTGTAAAACAAGGCCCCAGAGCAGCTTCCTCGTGGGGTCCATGAAGACTGGGGGCCCCGTGGCCCCTGCTCGTGGGCAGCCCCGAGCTCGCGGCCGTGAACATCTCCGCTCGTTCTGCTCCCGCCAAGATCACCGGCCTCCGGCTGTGGGGCGCTGTCTCCACACCCGAGCACTGCAGGGCTGGGGCCGGCCCTGCCTCACCGCGTGCCAGCAGGAACTCCGTTCAGGGAGCGCTGCGGACGTGGCCTGCGGTCCCGAGTTAGCGATCGCTTGTTTGTGGCGACCCGGAGTCTCTGGGGGCGTTCGGATGCGTCCTCCTGCTGTATAGCCTGGTCAGATGGGGCGCGAGGCTGGGAAACTAAACCATCCCCAGCATGGGGCCGTGGCCACAGCCGTGGATGACGCCAGGGCCACAGGTGGTGCCACTCCTGTGCCCAGACTCTCAGGCTCAGGAGGCCTGCGGAGCACCGAAAACCAAAACCAGTGTTCACGCTAGTATGACCACCTCTTTGGAAGCAGAAATGAAAACGTGGGTCCGTCTGGGGTACGGAAGCCAGGAGGCAAAGCTTTGAAAATGCGCCGGTTTTACAGAAGCGTTTCACCCGGGGGCGTCGGGTGCAGCGAAGGCTGCCACAGACAGGGACTCAGAACTCCCTGGGGCACAACCCGACTGATCGCTTTAACGGAGCCAGAGTTACAGCACGACCCTCACCCCATGATCCCCCACTTTTCTGCTCATGTCCACATTCTAGGCGGTTGCTGCACGTTTTCATGAGTTTTCTCTGGAGAATGACTTGGAGCCAGGGTGGAGGTTGAGCTCTCCTCAGAAGCGCCCCAGGACGCCCCCTGGGGGACCCCCGTCTCCTCCTCCACCCCAATGGAGGCACGGGGCGCCCTGGGGAGCCTTTTTCTGCCCACTGGCTGCTGTCCTGGGAGCTTGTGAGGACCCACACGACAGGAAGGCCGCTCGGAAGAGGCTCTTCCTGACCTCGGGCTTCACGAGACGCGCCCTAGGCGGCGGGGACAGACTGGCGTGGAAGTTGGACTCTTCAGGCGGCAGCAGCTGCTGTGCCAGCCGTGTTGGGACAGTGGCACCTCGCAGCAGGCCCTCACACCTCTCCGGCAGCTTGTCTGCTCCTACGTCGTGCTGCTCTGTTAATCTTTATTTTTATCATCTGACCCTCAGCTAACACTGCGTTGAACCTTCTTTTTATTTTCCTTCCTGGGCAGGCAGACACGTGGCCGAGACAGGATCGTTTTGAACTGCGTGAAAGGGATTTTCACACGCAGTAAGGTCTATGGGAAAAGCCCTGGATCCGTGAATCCTGCTGGGAGTGTGTTTCTGACAGAGTCTCACGATGTGCTGTGTTCACCACCCTGTGAAACTGCTTGTTCCTGAGGACAGCAGGGCTGACGGGGCAGGAGGTACCCGGCCTCCGAGTGCCCATCTCCTGCTGTGCGCAGGAGACAGCGTGGGTGCCAGCCAGGCCTGAGCACCCCGCCTGCCTCTGCAGTGGCATCATCTTTGGTGAAAACAGGCCCTCCGTGGGGTGACGGGGAATCTGAAGGCCTGGGGCCTCCCCTTGGAGTCTACTGGAGCCCCCCAGAGCCTCAAGAAGGTCGGGGTCCTTCCAGTTCTCTAAGGTTCTTCTTTTTTAGAAAACAGACCTTTACGCAGAGCTGGTACCGTGATGTACAGACTCCCGGCCCTTCCTCTAAGTTCTCATCTTTCTCTGTGTTAGGGACATCAAAAGTCTCAAGGTTCCTTGTATGTGAAAGTATAAAATGGAGAACCCCCAAGCCAGGGTTAGAAAAACTGCGGATTCCTGTTCCCTGGTGGCTGGGGCCTCACAAGGGTCATGCAGTGCCGTCGCCCAGGCGCTGGGGTCGCCCAGTGTGTTGGCTGACGGGCACATGGAGAGGGCAGTTGGTGGGTAGGTGCTGGTTTACTTACATGGCACTGCCACGGGACTCAGTGGCCCTCAGACGGCCCCCGACCGTGCTGAGGACAGCTTTACACAAATCGGCCCAGAGCCAAGGCCTGGCTACCTGCCTCCCTCCGGCCCCGCACCGTCCCTGGCCGCCTGGCCATCCCTGGGCAGGGGTCATGCAATCGCCTAAGGGGTCGGCTGGGCCAGGCCAGCTCAGAGCACACATGCAAGCACACTCACTGCACACACATGTGTGTCTGCTCACACACGAGGACAGGGCAGACAAGCACAGGTTTCCGTGGGCAGAGGAGTAGCTGAGAGCTGCCAGAGTCCCCGGTGTGGAGCCGGGAGCCACAGGGCCTGAGTGCCGGGTGGGGCCCCAGACTGCCCCGTGCATGCGCGAAGCCCTCTGGTCAGGCCGGCCGGCCTCCTGCTCCGTCTGCATCCGGGCACGGAGGGCATGCCAGCCGTGACCCAGCAGAGGACGCAGTGACGGAGCCGGGCCGAAGCCCACGCATCCCGGGGTCTGGACGTGCCGCGCGCCAGCCTTTGAATGTCCTCAGAGCTGTGCTGGCAGCATCCCCGAGGCCCCAGTGACTGTCGCTTAGGAACGCGTGGCCACGGACATCAGAAACCTCCAGTGTGCTTCCCTTTGACACTGCTCCCCGCGGAGACCGGATCCCAGAGCCTCTGATCTGAGCGGCAAAGCCTTTAGCTTTGGGTCTTCTTTGGAAGATTCCTTCAGAACTTTGATGAAAACCTTAAGATTCAACAGGAGAGCATTATTTTAAAACCCCATGGGCCCTGTTGAGGATGTCACGCTGTGTAGACATAAAAGTAACCATCTCGCAGTGTGTTTACGGAGGAAGCTCGCGGGCAGCCGAGTTGTGAGGTGTTTATAGGCCAGTCACACGGGAGGGTCCCTTTCCTCATGAGATGTGTTTATAGCTGGGGTCTGGAGATGCTGCCATGGACGGGCGTGTGCCCGGCCCCGGAGCCTCGGCCCGCATGCCCGTTCGTGGGCAAGGCCTTGCCTGCCCATGCAGTTCCAGAGGAGCTGACTGGCTCGGTTCCGGGAGGGGACGGCGGCATATCCTCTCTGCCCTGCGCTCCACCCACTCGCCGACCCTCTCTCGCCACAGGGATCACCTTTTCCTTCTTCTGGAAGACCCGAGGAGAGCGTGCCCGGCCGGTGCCACCCGCGTACGGGGCAGAGGTGGTCTCCGAGAGCTTCAAGGTCTGCACTGGTGGCCGCCGGGGCTCGGTGCAGCTGTACACGCGAGACGACTCTCTGACGTGGGAGGCCGTCTTCACCCTCCCGGGTGAGCGGTGCCGGCCTGGAGCT
This sequence comes from Thryonomys swinderianus, assembly GCA_004025085.1. Lineage (NCBI taxonomy): Eukaryota > Metazoa > Chordata > Mammalia > Rodentia > Thryonomyidae > Thryonomys > Thryonomys swinderianus. The sequence continues at coordinate 56,695 of PVIC010000524.1, read as the reverse complement.
CCTGCTGCCTCTCGGCCGGCATGAGCACCTGCCCTCGGGGCCCTGGGCAGGCTGGAGGGCGGCAGAGGTGGCCTGGAATGTGTCACCTCCTGGGTGCGCGTGAGACCTGGCTAAACCCCCTTCCTCCTTTCCCCCGTTCCTCCCGCTCCTCCCTGCTTGCGCTGCAGACAGAAGCCACTCAGCACGGGTTAGCTGGGAAGAGAGGCTGCAATCCTCAGGGAGGCTGAAGCCGGGATAGCGGAGTGCTCCTGGTGCCATCCAATGGGGGCCATCTTCTCCATGGCCTGGTGCCCACCTGCTGGCCTGGGCTAGAGGTGTGAGCCAGAAGCTGGGGGGCCAAGCAGGGCTGAGGTCAACCCTGGAGCAGGGGAGAGGGGCCCCTGGTGGCGTGCAGGGACCGTCTCAGCAGTGGCCAGGAGCCCGGGAGGGCTGGACGGCAGGCCGGAGCCCGAGAGCGGCACCTCGGGGACGCGGGGCACCCCTTCCTGCCCGTCCACGGGAGGCTGCGAGGCTCACTCCTTAGAAAGCCCGGACTCCGGAGCCGGCTGGCCCGAGCGCCCCGCTCTGGGCTCGCGTGAACCAGGCGCCTGCACGTGCCCCGCACCTCCGTCTCCATCTCTGTTACGTGAGGCACCAGCTGTGTCACCACGTAGGGAGCCCGAGAGGGCGTGAACCGACCCTGCAGCCTGAGGCTGAGTGGTTTGCGCAGCGCAGTCGATGCCTCGGCTGTGTATCCGCCCCTCACGGTGGAGGCGCGGGCAGCGGCAGTGTGGACTTCTGCTCGAGACAGACAGACCCGTGCACCTCCCTGCCCCACGCCATGCTCCCCGCACCGCGCCAGGCTCCGTACACCACCCCTGCCTCTCGCGGGCACCTCTCCCGTGTGCTTCGCGGGCGGAGACACAGGCCAGGGCCAGGCAGGCTCTGGGACTGGACCTTGGGTTGAAATCTCTGGCTGGGACACTGTCTGCTCTAGGGCAGGGTGCTCTTCATTCACACACCAAAGGGATTTATTTTTCATACAAACTTGAGAGCAATAAGACTTGGAACTGGTGAGGGTCCAAGTGTTCTCCAGACTCAGAGTCATAGAAAGTTGCGCAATCCCACACGAGGAGGCCTGATGTCATTGCTGGACGTCCACAGAGCCCACGGCCTGGGACAGAGATGTGGCCTGTGGGAGGCCGCCCTGCCCCTTCTGCGCAGAACACAGACACTTGCACAACAGAGGGGCCACGGGACCGGCTGCCCTCAGAGGGTTCTTGGGGATAAGTTTTGGAGGCTGTCAGAGCTCCGCAGGGTCCAGGAAGCTGGTCTCCGCCACACTGGCCGGTGTCCTCCGGCTCTGCCAGGGCTGAGGGTGGCTCGGGCCACAGGGTCCGTGGTCACGTCTCCCACAAGCCTTCTCTCCCGTCTGGGGCTGGAGCTCTTTCCCAGAGCAAAGTTTCTTGGCTTTAGTGAGGCCCAGCCTATCAGTTATTATTTCCATGGATTGTGCCTTTGTGTGGAATCCAAAGGTCAGCACCACTGGGTGTAGTGGGCCACACCTATGATTCCGCCAGATGAGAGGCAGAGGCAGAAGGATTGCTGCAAGTTCGAGGCCAGCCTGGGGTACACAGTGAGTTCAAGGCCGGCCTGGACCACAGGGAGAGATCTTGTCTCAAAAAACAACAGGGTCATCACCAAACTCAAAGTTCATCCAGATTTTCTCCTGTTACTTTGCAGGAACTTCATAGTTTTACATTAGGTCTATCATCTGTTTTAACCAGATTTTTGTGATGGGTATGAAGTCTGCATGTAGGTTTTTGTTTTTTTTTTTTTTGTATTTGAACATCCAATCATTCTTGCACCATTGGCTGAAAAGACTGTCACGGTTCTCTTGAATAGCATTTGCTCCTTTGCCAGCTACCAAGTAGCCTGCTATCTTTCTCATTGCTGGGACAAAATCTCCAATACCCACAGTTTACAAAAGGAAAAGTGTATTTTGGCTTAGAGTGTATAAGTTTCAGTCCACAGTCAGCTGGCTCCAAGGCAGAGACACGCGACAGAGGGTCTGGCAGAGGAAGAACAGTCCGTGGCACGACTGCAGGAAGCGGGGAGGGGCCACGGGCGGGGGAGGGAGCCAGCCCTGCCAGGCCACGCCCCCGGCCCCACCTTCTCCATGAGGCCCCACCTCCTCCCAACGTCACCCCGGGCTAAAGCCCACCAGAGGACTAATCCAGGGCCAGCACTCAGGATCCAGTCAGCCCTGAAACCCCAGCTAGTGGTGCATGAGCTTTGGAGGTAC